>NQII01010686.1:19515-34738 GCA_002778355.1 Clitarchus hookeri
TTACCGAAAGCACTCAGTTAGGGATACAGTGGAAGGAAAACTATAAACGCGTAGAATGAAAAGTGTTGTGACGTTTACAATATTATGCTTTCGTTCGTACGTGGCTTGGCTAACGTCAGCAGCCGCCAAGGTTATTCAAGGTGGACGCGGAACATGTCGAACGAATTACTCCACGCTTGCATTATAGAATTAGTTCTGCGGCTCACGCGAATGAATAGGCATGAGAACAGTAGGAAACTCCCACACTTGACAGTCATGAACCGTGACCCAACTGCCGAGCCTCGGCAAGCCTTCATGTCCGCAATAGCTACCTCGCGAACAATTAACAGAATAAAACGTTTTGTGGAATATTACCAGAAGTTTACCACGGAAATTCTCCGGAGGAGAGTTCACTTACATAATTCGGAAAAAGAGGAGGGGGGACTGAGTGGTTAGCCTGCTCGCCTTCCACCAAGGCGAACCGGGCTCAATCTCCGACCGGGGAACTCCCGGATTTTCGCATGTGGGAATTGTTTTGAACGATGCCANCCCCCACCCCTTCATTCCGGCGCTGCTCCTTACTCACCTCAGTCACCCTCATTAGTTCTAAAGACCTCGCTGGTAAGAGCCAGCCAAATATCTTCGCACTCACATACATTATGGATTAGTTGACAGTTTCCTGTCCTGGTGGTGCAACGATTAGCAGATCGGACGTAATTATGACTTGCTGGGAGTTCCAAAATAGATTTTATTATTAAAATATAAAATAAACTTGTAGTATACATACGACTACCCATTCGTAGCTTTGATGATAAGTTCAGCTGAAACATTAAAAAGTAATGATAGTTCGGAATAAATTATTCTGTGCTGCAGTAAATTGTCTCCTCTAATTACCTTTCTGGCTAATTTTCTTTCGTAGTTCATGAATACTTTTATTTACATAGTTTTTAAACAAGTCATGATTTTACTGTGTTACGAATTTGAAACTTAGAAATGTTGTTATTTGAGTGAAAGTTTTTTGTAAATCATATTTAACCCGCCGAGAGTATAACAGTATAACAGTAGAAGAGTATATCGAGTAAAGTGCAGAACTAAATATTTCTAATATGTATTTAGTAAAGTAACATGTATCTCAAAAAAATTTTATAAAAAAATATTATGCCGATTTTCGCTTAGGCATATTTCATTTCGGAGGGTCAGTGGTAACAAGATTGTAAGATTGACATATGAAAACTATAACGCATTTCCTTCGCCATAAGTTTAAAGTTTCAGTGTTCAGATGTAGGTACAATTAGGAAGTATTCAGTTCTTAAGAATTACAGTTATATTCTAGTCGCGGTTTCTTCACATATTTTGAATCAAACCTTTGAAAAATCACCCCATGCATGAGGTGTTTAGTTATTTACTAAATGTCCCACGTATTAGATGCGCTTTATACTTCTGTTAGCATAAAATTATCATATTTATAGTTAAATTGAAGTTTTACCTATATTTTATGTATGAATTATAATATTTCATTTATAATAAATATAAATAAAAACAGCGAGAAAACATTTCTGTTGGCAGTGCCTAGTACAAGATAGTTCTCATACAAAATACTATTAGAACTAAGTGTGCGCGAATTCTGTGCATTATTCTTTGGTGTTATTTTCTAGACTTAGTCTAGCTTTGTTTGCATGATGAAGAGGAAAATCCTGGAAGCAGATCATTACTAGAGCTTCATAAAAAAGCGAAGTAACCGTGAAAGAATTACATTATGTATGTTTATCCAGTTCTTGTAGAAGTTACGCCACATCCTTGTTGCGTGCTCTGGAGTTCACATCATTCATGAAGCAGTAAGCACGAGTTATCGTAGTCACCATATTATCAAATGCCTTTACGTGTCCATATGCATACGATGCAGTGAAAATTCAGTGAATAATTTTAGACGGGGTATATATTGTTAATCCTGTTACCGAACCCACCAGTTCACGAACAGCTATTATAAGGCTACAGTGTCAAGTTTAGTTTGTCTTGGTTCCATTAAAGTTCGAAAGTTAATAATTAGCAATATTCTAATACGCTTTAGGAATGCACAAAGAGCTCAAGTATATTGAATATCAATAGATATACCATCATGAATTTCGATCTGTAGTGTTGCAGATATGGCGTACACTGAAGAGCCAAAAAAAACTGGTACACCAGCCTAATATCGTGTAGGGCCTCCCGGAGCACACAGAAGTGTCGCAAGACGACGTGGCATGGACTCGACTAATCCTGCAGGACAGTCCACAAATACAATCTGCGCCAATTTGAGAAAGGGTTGCACGTCTGTCACGTCTAATGATTTTCGTCAATCATAGCTCGTCCCGTTCTTTCACGATCTTTTTCCGGCCGCAGCGATGTCTAAGATGTGATGTTTTACCGGATTCCCGATATTCAAGGTGCATTCGTGAAATGGTTGTACGTTAACATCCAAATGTTATCGCTACCTCAGAGATGCTATGTCCCATCTCTCGTGCGCCAACTATAACACCACGTTCAAACTCACTTAAATCGTGATAACCTGCCATTGTAGCAGCAGTAACCGATGTAGCTGCCGACCGCATCGCGTTACTCTGATTGGTTCCATAACTCTGTTATTTGCATACGCACGCCTATACCAGTTTTTTTCGCTCTTCAGTGTAAATAATAATGATAGAAATCAAATATACGAGAGAGTTTTATAATGGTGTTATACTCTGTGAGTGAAATGAATTTATGAATTACTGATTTATTAATTAAAAAACAAGTAAGAAGGACAAACACATGTACGGTTGTAAAATGCAATACAAGTTTTAGATATAAATTTTCTGAGTGTCTCATGAAACGGAATCAGCACGCTAACATGGATGGAGCTTGGGAAGAAGGCGCAGTGAAAATTAATACGCACGGAAACACACACATGAACGGGTCAAAAAACTTGTAAAATAAATAATACTAAATCAATTAAATAAATTCAGTTGCGCGAAGCAACGACACCTACATCAAATTTTTGAAATTTTCAAATGTAGTTCACATGTAACTAATTGGACTTGTTCTTAATAGTGTTTTTATCAACGCAACCGTTTGAAGAGAGTACACAATTACTATTACTCTAAAAAAAATATAGCCATTATTATCAAATTACTAAATTTTATGGCATGTAGGTACAATTAAAAAAAAATTATAATAAGTTCCGAAATAAAAATGCGCCTTAAGAACAAGGCATGCTTCCAATATTTTTGGGAGATGATCGTCTAAACCAATAGATTCTCACTGTCCTCAACCTCCACTTTTACATCTATACGCCTATTGCAACTATTTCAACTACAAAACACCTATATTTGTATTTTTTTTCATAAAGAAACCTAGGCCACTGAATGCAATGGCAAACCATATTCAAATGTGGCTGGGCAGCAGGAAGTACGTCAGTTGTTAATAAGCGCAGTGTCAAGCTTATAGAACCCAAGAGCCTGAGGTGCAAATGAAGACTTTGACCTTGGGCGGGGACTGTGTTGGATGATTGTGACGACATAAACGTCCAGTGACCTCTAAGCGAACTCGCACCAGAAAACTCAAAAGACTCTCAAAAAAAAATTCAGAAATTACAAGGAAAACATTAAATAATTCTTGAATTACTATTGTGATCCATCGTTGAAGTTCGATCAGATCGAGATACAACAGGGGTTTGTAACGAATTACAACATATGTGCACGTTGATAACATATTAATTTAAACAAGCATGGCTCTAATTCTGTACATAACGAAATGTATAATTTAATTTAAAAATTTCTCTCAAATTTTGGTTGTGTCAATGACTGTAGTAAAATTTGAGGGAACGTGAAATAATTTCACAGATGTTTGAGCATCACGTCTACCGGAAAGTAGAGAAGAATTACTTTACGTAGAAACAACAATGTAGCTTCTTTGTTGTAACGCTATTGTTGACGAGGCCGTCTTAGAGACAACAGCACACACAATTGAAGGGGTGGTGAGAATATTACATGTACAAGTAGATACCCGGGTAGCTGGGTCAACTGGGCATTGTAGTATAGCGGTAGAACTAACTTATATATCTCTACATACAGCAGGAATATTATCAATTTTAGGTGCAGTAAACCATATAAAAAAACAGTTAACATAAAATTCAGTTTTACTCATAATTAGCAGTTACAAATGGGGATTAATGTGCATCATCAAAACTAACCATTGTAATAAAATTTATACGTAAAGAAATTCTTGTCTACTTTCCGGAAGACGTGATGCACAAACATATGTAAAATTATATCACGTCCCGTCAAATTTTACTGCAGTCATTGAAACAACAAAAATTTGAGAGAAATTTTGAAATTAAATAAAAAATTTCCTTATGAACAGAATTAGAGCCATGCTTGTTTAAATTAATATATACACATGTTTGAAGTTTTTAATATTTCGGACACACAATTACACCAATATTAAACAAGGAATTTTGTATCGGCGAAGTCGTAATGTAACTGGTAAACGATGATATTAACAAAATGTCAATTTTTTATGCTACGCTAATAGCTACACATGTACGTATAATTTCAAAAAAAAAATATATATCATATAGTAAATACAATTATTTTCACAGCATAATCAATACTGAATCGTAATACTTAATGGCTACCAGAATTTAATCTATATCTCTCCTCTAACGCAATGTATCTTCAATCTTGTAATCACTATTATCTTAATAATAATAACAATCGTTTATTTATAAGGACATGGCAAAATAATTAAATGCTGGATAAATCGATTACTCACAACAGCAAACATTTTCTACATTCATAACAAATTTACCATGCGTCTGAAATCATGCATACAATTACACTCTATATGACGTTTCCATACCTCCTTAATCCGAGTTTTATGAATAAATGTGGGATTTCGGATGAAGTCACAATGTAGAAAAAACCGGATAACGTTAACAAATCACCGTCAACTGAAGAACACTTTTGACCTAGTTATTAACTCCGCTATATGATCGTGTATATATATTGAAATGTAACATACACTCTACAGATAAAATTATATTACAATAATGTATAACAACATAAAATAATGGTCAGCGGGAAATTGTGAATCTTGGATAGGCAATTAAAAAATTTGAAATTAAAAAATTTTACTCCAATCATAGGCAACTATTGAATCGTACTGTTAACTAATGTAATTTAAATGTATTCGTTTATATACCACTATAAGTAGTAAGTTATTTATTATATGAATGTTTAGTAACAAGAACAATGTACTTGAGATATTTCTGAGCATATGTAGAGTGAGATTGAAACGTCCAATTGGTGTTGAAAAAAAAATGTAAAATTGAGAGTTTCTCAGTTTTTTATTTACACTTGGGCTGTTGAATTAAATTATAGAATTATGAAAAATTTCAGCTCAAAGAGATGGTCGGGAATTTCCTTCAAACGAAAAGTGCGAAAAAACTATGCTCACTAAGCAGACTGCGATAATTAATTTTTTTAAGTGGTTTCATCTGTCGTGGAAAATACCGTGCAGAAATCCTGTGCTACCACCATGACGTTTTTTTCTTTCCGTTTAGATGATTTGAACGTGGAAAAACCTCAGGTTCGAAACGTTGAAAAATAAGAAAAACTCTCGTGCAAGGAGAAAAAATAAACTGAACATGAAGTTTGCAAAATGCACGATGACGTATTATTCTTTCTACTTTAGATGCACATCGAATGTCCTTGACGTAGCTCTGGTGACAAACACATCATCGTTTTGCGTGACTTGCTTTTTAATTGCTGTTTATGAACGCACATTTTAAGGGAACTTAAGATGTCAAATTTACTATCTTCGTGCTTTAATCCCCAAACGTAATAGCGGTAATCCGATTGACTAAGAAGGTGCTAAATTCAAAGAGATAGGCTACAGCTGAGGAAGTTACAGAAATTAAATACTCCTAAAATATGTTCAAATACTACATCTCTTTTGATTGGGAGAAATGCGCTCACGAAAAAACGTGGTTGTACAGCAGAAAGGAACTTTACCTCTTCTAAGTTGTATTGATTACATATTCCAAAATATCCACAAAATTTATCAGGTGAGGCTGAATATTGAAGGTGTTTTTTAAAATAATACAACTAAAATAAAATTTTTGCTATAGTAGTTATTCAACTGACTTATAGTTCGTTACATACATACTTTAGCCGAGAATGGGTATGTGAAACTACTTTGGTAAATCACTCCAGAGATCTCTCAAGTGTCAGGCTGAAACTGACGACTTCTAGCAAGACATTATGTGACAATACTAACATGCTTAATACCTTGGAGACGTAAGTCAACTCGGTCGGGCTGCGAATTTTCCTTAAGGGTGTCTGATCCCAAAAAATTAATGACTTTATATTTTTACCAAACATCGTTCAACTCGTACGCATTTGTTGTGATGACATTTTCTTCAAATATAAAAATTTTATACTTTATATTTCTTGAATAATTTGATGTCAAATACAAAATTCTTCTGTTTAGTTGCAGACGTTAAAAAATGGAACTACTTGTCGTAGTTAGCTGACATAACCGTGAGTGGTGTGGTTGTTACTTACGTTAAAACATATGCAGTTACGAGCAGTAATTTTCTTCATAAGTTATTTTCATAGATTTGTTTTCATAGGGGCTCACTTTATCGTGCACATCATACAGCAGATTTTTCCTTTATGCATGTGATGCTTGTTTGCATGGGCGACGTCGATATGAAGAGAAACATCTTCCTTTGTGTGTTCACTAACGACACATATTCTTCTCCTCGCCTTATAGTTAAGAGTCTCTCTCAACTCTGGTCACTTTAGAACCAGAGCCGGGTAGTGAAAAAAAAAGGTTAAAGCTGCAACTCTGTCATTACTGAAACAGGAAAACAATAATGGTAATCACCCTCGCATAGCCCACGATACGCAATAAGTTCTGCAAGATAGGGGCAGCGGTGGCGCAGTGGCCAGGGCGCTCGCCTCCCACCACGGCGATCCGGGCTCGATACCCGGCGGTTTCACTCCCGTATTTTCGCGTGTGGGAATCGTGCTGGACGATGCCACTTGCCGACGGGCTTTCTCGGGGCACTCCCACTTTCCCCGCCCTTGCATTCCAGCGCCGTTCCACTCTAGGGTCTTATTTCTGTCATGCTCAGGGATGACGGTCATCTACGGGCGCCAGCTCGGAGGGTGTTGCCTTGCCCTAGGTGCACTCCTCACACGCCATTTACTTTTTCTGAAAGATAATCACCCTTACAGCACAACCACAAGAGCGACTTCCATTAAGCCTGTCTAGTACATGAAGCCGTGCTCTTGCTGTAGACGCCGGACTCTTGGTACTACCTTACTACAGTCGTCGGTGACCTTCCATGAATACGTGAAAGCCGCGCAATAGTATGTACACCTGAGTGGTATTTCAAAGAGTGAGAAGTTTTGTAAGGACATATTTCACGATAATTATTTATTTCATTATTTAAAAAAAGTTTCATAAAATGGCCACATAAATTTAAATATCTCTAGTCAAACGATTATAGTTTTCAAAATATAGCACCCAAAATTCGAAAATTTCGGAATATGGGAGCCCAATTTTATGCTCCTAATTAACCTTGCAAACTAAATCGCATATCATGTAATCTATCTAATTCATATGCATAGCATATCAATGAAGTATCAGGGACATTTAGTAGTCGGTACTTGGCATCTTGAATAAATATTTGTTATTTATTTTCGCTGACGGACAGGGAATAGGGCGGGATGCTATTTAGAGCATTTCCTGAAGTTGTTATTTTACGGTTTTTTCTGGTGTCACCGGTGTAGTTTCCCGCACAAAATAATCAGCTATTTATTCTCAGCAATACCAAGGACGTGAAAGTGTAAACAACTAACGACATTTTGGGAAACTATTCGTCACAGTCTGTCTTGCTGAACACTTCGATAAACACCGAGGCAAAAAAACCCCTACAAATCCAAGATGCGAGGGATAAATCTCTCACTAGTTTTTATTTTCGACAAGTAGAAGCAACTGCTCAAGTACCCGTCGTTTTGCCTAGAATGACTTAAGGCTAAATTACATTTATGTCAAATGACTTTTGAACGAAATGAGATTAGGCCTTATAACCTTTAGGTCTAGGGACTTTGGGCCAGGTAACTATGCCAAATGAATTTAGGCCAAGTGGATTTNTTAGGCCTTATAACCTTTAGGTCTAGGGACTTTGGGCCAGGTAACTATGCCAAATGAATTTAGGCCAAGTGGATTTGAGTGACTTTTAGATCAAGTGTTTAAGCTAAATAATGTCATTCTGTCAAGGAACGTAGGCAAAACGAGTTTAAGGCAAATTACTTTCGGCGAAATTAATTATTTGCTGAGGTTTGTNGATCAAGTGTTTAAGCTAAATAATGTCATTCTGTCAAGGAACGTAGGCAAAACGAGTTTAAGGCAAATTACTTTCGGCGAAATTAATTATTTGCTGAGGTTTGTATGTGAAATGAGTTACGGGCAAAATGTTTTAGTGGCGAAGCAAAGGGCTGAGGTCGGCGAGGCTCAGAAAGGGGCACACGGGAAGTGGTAGGACGTAGCGAACCGAAAAAAACATGCAAATGTAATGCGACAGCGAGCGCGCCGACACGCGCACGAGGCATGTGTCGGTCCCACGGCAGAACAATGGGCGCGGACGTAACTCTTCACGCCGGCTGAGGTCACAGCGCAACAAAACTGCCGTGTCCTGCTGGCCGCTTACTTACTGTACCGCCGGCGTGCGACAGCGAACCTGCTCCGGCGTCACTAGTCCACGGCAGTGTGAGTCTCCTCTTCTACTGTACCTGCTGTAGTCTCTTAGCGGCCTCTTCGCATTTCTCCAAACCAACATTTCATCAATCATCCCCTATATAACGTGTTTGGTTGTTTCCTAACTTTCTCACTTATCACAAGAGTTTTATACCTTATGTCTGGTTAAATTTATCTTTTACTTATATTCTCCCTATATCTCATAATGTCTCATTTATAATTAATATGAATGAAAACAAAGAGAAAATAGGCGTGTTGGTAGTTTACTAGTAAGGAATAGTTCTTACGCAAAATGTTATTGAACTGAGTCCACACGAATGCGATGCGTTGTCCCTTTGTTTGCATGAGGCGGAGGAATATCCTGGAAGTAGAACTTTAGCAGAGTTTCAGAAAAGTTGAAAATTAACCGTGAAATGACTATAGCAGTGCCACTCTATAAAATACTTTACTTGCTTCAACACTTTACTTGTTGCTGCAAGTAAATTTTTAGCTAAAATGTTTGCCAAGAAAAAAAGTTTTGTTTTATCTATATATGAATTAATAGCAATTACACTGACGTTATAATCGTCAACAGTATACGTTTTGGTAATGCCAGTTACATTATTTTCTAGATTAGGCCCTTAGTTTACGAGAAAAACGACATTAAAGTAGGTAAAATTACTTTATTTCGCGTTAAGCACAGCATAAAGCATCAGCGTACGAAACGTTGAAACGTCATAACGAGTGTTTGAAGTTTGCTCTGCCCATAGCAGTGCACTTTCCGGACGCTGAATGCCAGCAGCATGCACGGAGCTTGGCCGCACCTCCTATAGCCCCATTGCCACGCCCCATTACTCACTGCACGTCAACTGCATGACCTCTTCGGCCCTACGGAGCTCGGCTCGTTCCCTCGACGCATTCCTCGTGACCGACAACACATTAGTTTCAGCATTGCACACATCACATCATCTTCATCTAATCGGAGCATCACATGTTTGCTACGGAGGTTTTTAGACCTGTCATGTCGTTTTTTTCTCTTAAACTAAGGGTCTTGTGCATTTTTACCAAATAATTAGTTTTGATCACACATGTGTGTGTATCCGCGAATTACCTGACAACCTGTGTGCGTACAGTGGCAGCAGCCGAGTACAGGGTGTTCACGGTAAATTGAGCAGTTCCGAGGCCCCAGCTACAATTTTTCCTTTCACCACTTTTTTAAAGATAGGTATCGGCGAGTGAGTGATTTACTCGGTGTATGTATTCATCGATTGTTATTGTTGGAAAGGAGAGGGAGTGAAGGAGTGGTGAGTGGACCTCGAGCAGCGCACGAAGAGCGAGACGCCGGTGCCCAGGGGAGATGGCGACGGTCCTGGAGCCGCTGGTGGGCGGCGCCTTCCTCGCCAACGTGCTCTTCTACCCTCTGCTGGTCGCGAGCGCGGCCCTTTGCGCCTACTACTACTACCAGCAGCACACGCGCTACGCCAAGCTCGGCAACGAGATCCCGGGCCCCGCGGCGCTGCCGCTGCTCGGCAACCTCCACGAGCTGGCCGGCGTCAAGACGTCCAACGGTAACTATTCCCCTTCTCACCTGTCTTCAAACTAAGAGCGGAGTACGCCTAGGCATGGAGGCAAGTTCCCAACTACGAGACTTTACTGGCGTTCAGCAAACATGGCCGCGGTTGGGGCCAAGTTTACCTCCCATGCCAACTTAACCTCAACTAAAACAAAGGCGGTGAGGTGGGAGGGAACCAACATAGAAACAGTAAAAATCCCTCCACAGAAAATAATTGCAAGAATGATGGTAAAGGATAATCTTTATTGAAAGGGTGTTTTGAAACACTAGAAGAGAAAGATTTTAAATGGTGGAGGGGGGGGGGCGGCTGTGTCTTTTATTTCGATGATCACGCTGGGTTTAGTTTCTAACCCAAGGAGGTAAGGGTGGCAGCCCTCCTGGTGGAGGGGAGAATGCGTAATTGGGTAATTCGACCTCCCGCGCTACCAACGGTAACCCACTCCGCACTGTTAATCCATTCCAGGTTTCCTCACACTTTTTTGAATCAAACACTCGAGTGAGCGAGTGCGCGAGTGAGCGAGTGAGCGAGTGAGCGAGTGCACTTGTTGAAACATGTTTCCTTCATGTTCCGGGGAAGTGCTGGTAAAACTTTATCCAGAGGCGATCGTAAACTCTCCACAAAATTACGGACAAATTGATTTTAAGAAACGGACTTTCCTTATATTTCCGTTAATTTCGTAGTCAGTTTTCTGTACTTACAGTTTAAAATCAAAGGAGATAAAGGAACAAGTCTTAAATTTTCGTTGTATAGGCAATCTACAGTAAATAAAAATATTAAAACAATTAAATTATTTTATACTTGGCTAAGATTTGAACCCGAGTCAAAAATTCGCAAGTTTACGACTCTCACAACTTACCTACAACTGTATCATAATATTTGCGGTGTGACTTTGTTATTACTAATAGTCACATAACCAAATTTTTCAGTTTCTATTAAAGTTAGTTTATCTTAAGTGTTGCTAAATGTTACATATGCCTGATGCTACTTTTTGATGTTTGAAAGAATAAGTTTTAGTGGCGTGAAAAGCCTTAACTGCTCTATTTATACCCCAGAAACGATAACTTTCCGGTCACAATGGCTAAAAAAGCATCGTGCTGACTCGGCAATGTTCGTCCCCGAAACCCGAAGCTACAGGCAATGCGGATACTTTCCGTATTTTGCATTTAAGGAATTAACTCCTTTTACGTAATTATGGACTGTATTTCTGTATAGTTACTGTGCATTCCCGTAAACATTTCCGTAAATATGCGGAAATTTTTAACAGTGTGAAGAACATTGGGCAGCTCTTAACAGCGAGGTCTTGAGAGGCGATGAGGGTGATTGAGGTGAATGTGGAGGAGAACGGGAATGAAAGACGTGGGGAAACGGGAGATCCCCGAGAAAACCCGACGACCAGTGGCATCGTCCGGCACGATTACGACATGCGGAAACCCGCGAGTGACCTGGCTGGGGATTGAACCCGGTTCGCTTTGGTGGGAGGCTAGCGGGATAACCGCTCAGTCACGCAGTCCCTCAAACCTTCGAAAAATCACCCCATGTATATCATGTTTCGTTGTTTCCTGAGTACGCCATTTATCACAAGCCTTTTATACTTCTGTTCATAAAAGTACCTTATTTTTGGTGAAATCGAAATTGTAGTTATATTTTATCTATCAAATATATAATTTTATTTATAATTATCATGAATAAAGACAGAGGGAACATATGTGTGTTGGTAACGCTTACTAAGAAATAATTCTTATGCATAATATTATTACCCTGAGTGCGCGCGAATGCGGTGCGTTGTACCTCAGGGGTTATTTTGTGAACTAGCCTTAAGATTTGTTTGCACGAGGTGTGTGGGGGAATAACCTGGAAGTAGAACTTAAGACAGGGTTTCAGAAAAGTGTGAAGTAACCATGAGCGGGTTATATAAACGTCTGTGGACAGTGGTGGCCACGGCTACTGCGCATGCGCGCGTGGAAAACGACCCACATATTTACCAACTACCTTAGTTTAGTTTGACGTAGACAAACACTCTTTAAATTAATTCATATTTTGTTAACATAAACTATAAAAAACACGCATTCACATATTATCGTATCTTTGTTTAGGGGGACACGTTAAGCTGAGATCATATTTGGAGAGGGTGATGAAGGGTTGGTTGATGAGGGGGGGAGGGGGGAAATTACGCACCCAAGGTGCGCATAGCCACTTCGTGTCCCAACATTCGACTAATTTTCTTCTAATACGACTGTCCCAAAGGAAATGGATAGGATTTGATGTTAGAACACTGTATGCAGGTTGAATAAATTTAAATTAGAAAATGTATACTATCCACAAAAACTGCTTGTATTTTGAAAATTAAGATATAAAAAAACACATTAATCAGCGTTGACCATGTGACTTTGCGAGTTGTATTGGTGTAAGTTTGGTCAATATTGGTTAGGCCTACGTGAGCAGAAGACGATAAACGGTCTACCTCAATTGTTAGTCTATAGTGGAGATACTCTGTTACAAAATGATGTCTGAAAACGTGCGTGCAAAGTCACCATGTCCCCAGTCACAGGATCTCATCTCTCTACAGCCACTCACTCATTCCGTGAAGTGAATACCTACTAGATTTCGCGTGTCAGCTGCACTGAATAACCAAATCTCCTACTCCCAATTTTGGACTAACTCTTTTTGTGCCTGTAGCATTGCCAATGCGTCAAATAGTTCGAGGTTAGAACATTGTTTACGCAAAGGCAAGCTTTGAAACGTTACTGCACGTATTCTGACAAGACCCGTGCGCAGGATTTTAAAATTGGAGTTTTTCTGGTAGGTACAAAGTTAAATCAACTTTTTGCCTTCAGTTCATAATGAACACTAGAATCTGGAACAACCAAGTTATAAAAAATATTTAAGTGACAACCAGTNTTTTTGCCTTCAGTTCATAATGAACACTAGAATCTGGAACAACCAAGTTATAAAAAATATTTAAGTGACAACCAGTGACAACCTTTGCAGACGATAATTAAAACTAGGATTGGCACGGCATGTTAATAATGAAAAAAAAAATGATGATTCATTTTGGTTTATTTCATGCAACTTGAAGAGTTTAACCTCCTGAACCTCTACCGTACGCACGGCCATGGTTCCCGGCCGGGATCGACCCCGCTGGGAAACAAGCCCGGTTCACCTAGGTGGCAGGCGAGTGGTCTGACCACTACACCACCTCTGTCCCTGCTGCGAGTTTCTCAAGAGGACGTGGCATATTAATTATCGCCGAACACGTTAATTTACTTTAACAGGTTTCTGGAAGCCAATATAGAAAAAAATAAAATAAAGCTAAATCCTAAAGCAGAGTTTCTGTTTAATTTGTGCGCAAATCTATTCGACTTAATTATATATTCCTTTCGCGCGTGATCCTACGCCACGTAAAATAGATAGAAAGTATTGCACCACATAGCCAAAATATTTGTTTACAATGTTAGCGAAAAATACACTGAGATGAATGTTTTTCCCAGCCAACAAAATACTTACTTGTGTAAGGCCAAACATATATTTAGTAGCACCAACGAAATATTTTCTTGAGTAAACAAAGCTTGAAAAGCAGTNACTTGTGTAAGGCCAAACATATATTTAGTAGCACCAACGAAATATTTTCTTGAGTAAACAAAGCTTGAAAAGCAGTAATTTTTATTTTGTAAATCTAATAAAATACACGCTCGAATAAACAAAAAAAAAATAAGACTGTTAAGAAAATATTTAGTTCAACCAACTGCATATATTTTCTTGGCCACACATTTGATTGCCTTCGTGTGAAAACAGAGTTCGAGAGTTTGTTTGCAATTGTTGTGAGGGGGTAGAAGCTGTTTCCGTTAGTGCATTTAGTGGTTTTTTANCTGTTTCCGTTAGTGCATTTAGTGGTTTTTTAAAATGGTATAAAATCATAATAAAACAGGTTTAATTGGAAACTTAACAGTAAAGCTGTAAGAATTGAAATAATTTTTTTACCTACATTATTTAGTATTTAAAATGGATCTATTAAAAATATTAAGATATCATCGATAGTCAGTTTAACCGATGTTACTAGCATAGAGCGCTCCGGTGCAAACGATCTGTGCTTAAAAATGAGGTTGGATTTTCTCTTTTATTATAATAACCAAAATTAATCAATGTCTGAACCCAGAGCCAAACAAAACTTTAATTGCACCAACCAAGTCTTATAGTTTGGGGCAACCAAACAAGAACAACAAAATAATTTGTTTTCAGTAACAAAATATACAACTGCCCCTAAACAAACAAGTAATTTTGTTCGGCCAAATAAACGTTGTTTTATTCAACGAAACATTTTTCTNTAAACGTTGTTTTATTCAACGAAACATTTTTCTCAGCGAGGTATTGCCTTTTCTTAGTTCTTCTATAGTCTCTCCCAAAACATCTTGCATTTTGCGTTTGTTTAGTCTTTATTGATGTACCACGCCCTTACAAGACAGGGGACCTTGCTTGGGGACAGTGGCGTACACTGACATTTTGTGAGCAGTTTCTCGTGGTGCTCCCGTTTACTTGCCGTTATCATTCGCACCACTGCTCCGACCTCATCGATGGTTTCGGCTGGTCGGAGGCAGGTCTGTCCCTAGTGTACAGAAGCCAGAACAAACTAATGCGAGGATCCTCTGACACACATTGTTTTACACCGCTAGAAGGTGAAAACAACACATATCGTGATACATAAACAACATATGGACTGCTATTGTTATCCCTCCGTGTGAAATCACTAAAGATAAATTATCCGTGTCTTACTCGGAATACTACAAATGTGTTAAAGATACAAGCAATACAATTTTGCAAACTTCAGAAATGCTGTGTGCTAATATAGCGATCTCTTCAAAAATACACCTGGCAAATATAATTACAAAAAAATCGTACATCCAAAATTAAAA
>NQII01010687.1:6810-22609 GCA_002778355.1 Clitarchus hookeri
TGATGATGATGATGATGACATTTTCACACATTCCCATTTGATGGGGGACTATATACTACATACACTAATAGCTTGGAGTTATTTTCGCGTTTGAAGTTCAGAAGCAAGAGAGCGATAAGGTCTACAATGATAGGTACATCATATGCACCATCACCGCTACGCACAAGACTCTGAACTAGCATGCAGTGTTCTCGTCGTGCTGCGTGTAACTATGGATGGAACTTCAGGCGGCGACCATCTTGTTGGAAAGTGTGTGTAGCAAAGTTCAATACAGGCCCCTATCATAGATCCGTTCTTGTGCTGTGTAGCATATTTTAAGTTACAGACAGTAGTCTGAAAAAGCAGTTCTTAACGATGCTGGAGAGCGCCTGTGATATCTCGAAAGTATCATCCCGTCCTCGCCTGGAGTACATCGTCTTTCCGTTCGTAAAATCACGTATTTCCAACATACTACAACGCAGTTCAAGCGCCAGATACTCAACGAAAAACGAACTCACGATACGTCGTAAGGAAGCGATATGTGAGCTTCTGAAAACGGCTTGGTGGATATGGGGGAACTGTAACGTGCGGAGGCGGATGCAAAATGTATCTGGTGGGAACGGTATGCGTGTTTTCTATGGGGCCATGAAGTAGGTCGCTCCCTAGCGGGTATCTCGAGTAACGGAACGATCAGCCGATGGCCCTTCACTTTGTAACGGAATCAAACTTCTCAGCTGACGGCGAT
Source organism: Clitarchus hookeri (assembly GCA_002778355.1). NCBI lineage: Eukaryota > Metazoa > Arthropoda > Insecta > Phasmatodea > Phasmatidae > Clitarchus > Clitarchus hookeri. Next base: position 7,535 of record NQII01010687.1, read on the forward strand.
TCAGTTTCGTGCCGCGCATCAGACAAGCGTTTCTAAAATTACTGAAAAGGCTAACTTAGAACATGCGTAAGACAGTGGCGCAACCAGAATTCGGTTAGTGGAAAGGGGGGCGAGAGGTTCACTTTTAAGCAAAAAAAAAACCCACCAATAACTTATGTAGTTCCATTCACGGTTACTTCAAACTTTTCTGAAGCCCTTCTTAAGTGCTACTTTCAGTTTATTCCTCCGCCTCATGCAAAAAAAAATTTTACTAAGTCTAGAAAATTGCACCAGATGGACAACGCTCCTCATTCGTGCGCACTTAGAGCAATAATACTTAGCATAAGAACTATTTATTACTAGGCATTACCGACACTCCTATTGTCTCTGTTTTTTAATTCATATTAATTAAAGATAAAATGTTATAATTTATAGGAAAAAATAAGTTAAAGCTTAATTCAAGCAAAGATGAGATATTTCACGTCAACATGAATATAAAACGCTTGTGATACATAGGATATCAGGAAAAAACAAAAAACGTTATACCTGGGGTGTTTTTTCAAAGGTTTGATTCAAAAAGTGTGAAGAAACCGCGAATTGATTTTACTGTTTATTCTAAAGAATCTAACACATGGGAAATATGATATAAAGATGACTTAAGCTCATATCATTCTACTAGTGTTCATTATATTACGATTTGTTTTTATTGCAATAGGATATTAAGCCGCAAAGGCTTTTCAGCTAAATTATTTTGGTGGTGTGTTTTCATGGAGGTACATACATTAAGACAAGGCCATTCAGACTATCTTGTCGAGTCGTCTTCCTAAAGTAAATGTTCAATATCTAAGTGTTGGAAATTAGATCTCGCAGTTGCAAGTTGTTACAGGAAGGGCATGCACTGTTGAAACATGCAGGCATTGCATATTTGCAGTGCATCAATTCAATTGCGCATAGCGGATTTTTCTGCAAGCCTTGTACTAACTGGGTTTTATAGGATAAGATCCAGTTTGATGTTGGTATCGAAAACGCAAAAATTTGCCAAATTCTCTAACTCTCTTGCAGTTTCATCAGACGCGCCGCTTCTTTTTACAAAGTCATTGAAGGCATAAGTAGAATAATATAGAGAAATCGGGCACACTGACACCTGGCAAAGGCACCGGCGCCATCCGGCCACCATGTTGTTACGTCACTCAACCGCCATGTTATATGTAGGAAACCTTGACCCATGACCTTAACCTCATGCCCGTAACCTTGAAACCAAAAAAAATTGCAGAGAAATTATAAAAAAAATTATTTAAAGATTTACGTGTAGGAGGTCCGCGGTTCGATGACAGGTGAATCGACTAAGATCACGACATGACCAGCCCTCACCAGGTCGAGCAGAGTCCATCTCGTCAGGCATGTTAGATGTCGGTGACTTTGACCTTTGACCTTGACCCCGGTAATCTTTAAGCCAAACAATTCTAAAAACCTAAAAATGTAAAAGCTTTAAATATTTATAAAAAGTGCCACAAATTTATTTTCAATATTTATAAAAAGTTATTAAAAATTGTTTTTAAAAAAGTACATTTACAGAGGTCCTACCACAAGCGACCCTCGTCAAATTTTTATTGGTTATTTAATCGGTCAATTACTCGCATTAGCTCGACCCCTTCCACACCATGCCATATCTACTGTCCATCTATTTTAAGTATCGCCCACTCGACCGCACTGGTAAGTTCAGATATTCCAGTACATCAGGTTGCGGGGCATCCCTGAAAAACGTAATCTGTAGCCGTCACTGACGAAAAAAAAAAAAAACGTTTTTTTAGGAGATGGGGCCTCACATATGTACGACGTGTCGTTTCAGCGCCAGCAGCGACGGTGACGACAGGTGTGGGTTGGTACCACGTGCAGTATTCACGAGTTGGAAGCCGTAAGTTATACTTTGCTCTTCCTGTAACACTAGCTGTCGAAGGCACATGGTCGCCCGGAACCTGGGAAGAAGCGATCAACTCCCTCAACCACAGTGCCTTCGCGCTAGCTACGTTAAATGTATTATTCCAACAGAGATCGATTGCATATTCATTTATTATGTAAAACTTTATTAAGTTGCAAAAATAATTTACGAATGCGTATTTATTTTATCATACAAACTCTAATACGCTGAAGAAAAAAAACACTTTTATCTTAAGCATATTCGAGAATACACAAGGTAACACTGACAGGGGGGAACAGGTTCGGCTCTTGGGAAAAATATACACAATACCATACTGATCGAAGGAAAAAAAACAGACAGAACATACTGGCGGATGAAAAATAAAACGCTCGTCACACACATTCCTAACACCTCTATTTCTTATAAAACGTAATTTCCCAGCGCGCTTCTATTCATAATCTGCTACACGCTAGCTAACAAGACTTAGAATATTTCACACTTGAAACATAAATTCTATAATAAATATTTATTATGTCGATCATAACTACATACATACACATCAAATGTAAATCGACATATAATAAAATAAATTTTAATGTTTAACCACTTACACCAAAGCCTATTTTCTAACAATCTACGGGGAAAAAAACCTCACATGCAAGTTGCCACAGGAAAACATTAGCTTTAATTCGTTAACAATGTACATTATGGTGAGCCCGGGAAGGACCCAACCAGACGAGTTGAAAAAACTTCTGACCGACTCGCTAGCTGCTAACTATCATCGCTGCCCTGCACGGGAATAGATTTTTTTTAAATGTGAAAATATTTTTCATCCTTGTGTTATCTTCGGTCAGCTTGAACTCATGGACACACTTAAAGTAGACAACTGACTACTGACAGACCGGCCCCTATAAAAACTTGCCCCTTAATGACCCACAATGACCCATAATGACCCATAAATGTTCCATAAGTGATCCATAAATGACCCACAGTGACCATAATAACCCATAAATGGCTCCTAATTTTGGTGCGTGCGGTGCTCAGTGTGGTTCATGTGGGTAACAAATTAAAATAAATTCCCCCTATTTTAAAATAAAACTATGTAGTCCTACCTCCAAAGCTGAAAGTTAGACATTTTATTTAATAACCTCGCTTTAAAAAGTATATATCCAGGTCCTTCCGCATATTTAATCACTTCCTGGGTAAAAATTATTTGCACTTTGCTCTAAAAGTGCCTAGAACTACAGCATGCTTCGTCATTAGTCGATGAACAACTTGAACTTTGCACTGAACAATGCAGCACCACGGGCAGGCCCCAACCATGCTCCCCAATTGGTCGTTGCGCGACTTGAACTTTGTACAGATTGTCCGCGGAAGAATGCAAGGAAAATAGTTCCAAAAATTTTATATAAGCCAGAAACGCACCTGCTTTGTTCCATTATGCCTTGTGAATTTGCTGTTTATGATTCCGAGCGCTTCTCCTCTACTGTCATCTTGAGTCTATAAACACGTTCATTCGGGTCTTCGGGAAATAGGTAGCCAGTATTCTCGGCATCTTCTGCCTTCTTCGTGTCGCTTGTTGCAGCAAATATGTTGGAGGGGTGTGTCAGTGCATCGAGAAAATCGCCATCATCGTCTTCAGCACTATCACTTGTCATAACGTTCATTTTCATCAATGCTCTCTTCATGGTCATCTTCGCCTCCTGTTTTGTATTCTATATTAAATATGCTTTTCTTTGTAGCAGGAGTTGTACGCTCATCATTATTTATAGCCGACGACGTTTATTTTGAAGTTCATTGACTTCACGCGAAAGACTTGCAAGTGTACATTTCACACAAACCGACTCTACTGCACTCATTCCGTCTTTATAATTAACTGTAGAATCGGTACCCATCGATGTAGCAAGAGGTATTGCCGGCAACACTTGCTGACTCTCAGTAGACCAATCCTTGCAGATCTCTGTATGTTCTTTCAATGTATCACCTTGCACAAACTGCATGGGACCAATGTCGTAATGCTTCATCGCACGAAAAGGACTCTTCGTACAGACCGTTCTTTCATGCCGATGAGCATTTTGACCATACGTGAAAACTCGATCGCAGAATAGTCACTAGCAACAACCAGTTAGCGATGATGCAGGTCGCGGCTCCATGATCGTTGAGGGAAAGGCAGGCCTTCGTATTCGCAATTAATCTTCGTGGTATGACGAGTGAGCGCTTCCAAATTTATGTTCACCTCAAGGTGTCAGAACATATTTTTTCTATATAAATTCACAAGGCAGAATGGAACGAAACAGGTGCGTTTCTAGCTTATATGAAATTTTCGGAACTATTTTCCTTGTATTCTTCCGCGGACAATCTGTACAAAGTTTAAGTCGTGCAACGACCAATGCCGAAGCATGGTGTAAGCCTGCTGTACTTCTAGGCACTTTTAAAGGATAGTGCGATTACAGTTTACCCAGGAAAAGATTAAATTTACCGAGGGTTCTGGATATATACTTTTTAAAGTTAGATTATTAAATAAAATGGTCTACCTTTCAGCTTTGGAGGTAGGACTACATAATTGTATTTTAAAATAGGGGGAATTTTTTTTAACTTTTTAACTTGTGACCCACATGCACCACACTTAGCACTGCACGCACTGCAGTTAGCACCGCATACACCACAGTTAGCACCACATGCACCACAGTTATGGTCCATACCGTATAAGAAGGCGACTTTCTGACAGTCAGTGAGTGGCAACTTGATGTATACGAAACAAACAAAGTGCCATTTCCAAAATCCTGTATCAGCTGATGCACGAACGAACAAAAGTTAAAATTACGTTGGCTATTCTGAGTGCACTGCCAATGCACATCACAAAAGCAGAAAATACGCGGGTAAGAAAGAGTTCTTACATTTAAAAATGCATTTTATTTTACAAGGACACAAAACAATGGTTGTAAGTGTTAAAAACTAAACTTCGTGATAATGTAGTTATGTATAGGTGTTCAAAATAAAATGTACAATAGAACGATACGACGCGGAAAAGTTTTCTGAAGTTGTGCTAACTTCAGAAAGTTTTTTCACGTCGTATCATCCCTCTCCAACCTCGCTTTCAACACGTCCTTGAAATTAATTCGAAAAGCATATAGAAATATTGCATAATATTGTAGAATTATTTTTCTATTAATTTGACGAAACGACACGAATTTGAAATATATTTCCAGCCCGTAATCTAAGAACAATCAACTTAAAATAATACGCTATCTGTTATCCAAAAACAGCGGCTCAAACTTCGCCGTGACGTGCTGTGCGCGCGATCTCTCGGATATTATGGGAGGTATTACCAGCCAGAAATGAACCTCTTTTTTGCCTGATATATAACGAATTTACAAACAAATGCCAATAGTTATATTTTTCCACGAGCTCTGCATTTTTTTTAAAGTAACATGTATTTCATGTACAACGATTTGGAGTACAAGTAATTTATGTTCAGCTGGTAATCGTTCGTCTACGTAAATTATACGCCATATTGTTCTCTCGAAACCCATCTACTTGTTTCCGTAGAAAGTGACACATGTGTGAATAGTTTTTACGCAATTATAATGTTATTCCACGTCACATATTTCCAACTAGAATATATTAGCTATAACGTCCAATGTGTGATAATAGATACAACAGACCGTCTCGCAAATGTTAACCCAAATTCACTATCTCGGACAAATTAAAAAAGAGTTAGCAAATATTTAATTATTTGCAACATTTTATATTTTTACTTGTATAACCTACTTATTTTTTNTATTTAATTATTTCCAACATTTTATATTTTTACTTTTATAAGCTACTTATTTTTTTAGACAGATGTCAGTCTTAAAATATCTTAAAATTTGTTTAGCATTACAGTACAATGAGAAGTGGATTAGCTGACAGCGTGTTGATAAAAAATACAACCCCGACTTGACGGACCAGCTGATGGCGGAAGGATACGTAGTCAGATGTAAACAGTGGCGCTACTTTTGCCGAGCTGTCAAAACGTGGCCTTCTTTTATGATACAGAATATAGCACCGCACTCCCCATAGTAAGAACAGGTATCACCACTGTACGCATCGCAATCAGCATCGCACGCACCACAATCAGCACCGCACGCACTGCAGTTAGCACCGCACACACCGCAGTTAGCACTGCATGAACCAAAATCAGGAGTCATTTATGGGTCATTATTGGTCATTTATAAGTCATTTATAGGTAATTTATAAGTCATTTATAGGTAATTTATGGGCCATTATGGGTAATTTATGGGCCATTATGGGTAATTTATGGGTCATTTAAAGGTCAGTTTTGTGAGGGGTCTGTCTGCCAGTATTCAGTTGTCTGCTTTAAGTGCGTCCATGAGTTCAAACTGAGCGAAGATAACACGAAGACGAAATATACAGGAAGAGTACAAAATAATACCCCAATTTGAAGGTCTATAATATCAAAACCAAATCACCTACAACCTGGGTTGACCAATCAAATGAACCGTGGAACTGTGAAGTTTGTTTACCATATCTTCATAAATGTTCAATGTGACAACCACGAGCGGCCCGAACGACATCTACGCGATAATCAAACTCGTTCCACTCTTGTCAGCAGGTCCGGTGTTACAGTTTGGATGGCGTCCGTAATTCTCGTTTTGAGGTCGTCAATGTTAGCCGGCAATGGTGGACGAAACACTTGATCCTTTAGAAAAACCCTTATAGAAAAAATCGCACGTGGTAAGATCCGGGCTTCTTGGGGGCCACTGATGAAGAGCCTGGTCACCAGCTGCTCCTCGACTAATCCAGCGTTGCGGCAACGTCTCGTTCAGGTATCCGTGAACAGCTAGGTGCCAATGGGGTGGCGCACCATCCTGCTGGAAAATGAAGTCCCCCGCCGCCTCTTCTAACTGAGGAAACANGCCAATGGGGTGGCGCACCATCCTGCTGGAAAATGAAGTCCCCTGCCGCCTCTACTAATTGAGGAAACAACCACTCTGTAAGCATGTCCAAATAAGGGATTCCAGTAACAGTGGGCTCGCGAAAAAAGAAAGGGCCGAAAACAGTGTCTTTGGATACTGCGCAAAACACATTCACTTTGGGGGAAGCGCGCTCGTTTTCGGTGGTTTCATGTGGAGGCTCCTGATCCCATATCCGTAAGTTGTGCCGGCTCACCTTACCATTTGTATGCAACGCCGATTCATCGCTAAAAACCAGTTTAGACATGAAGGCATCGTCTACCTCGTTCTGGGCACATATAGTAAACATCAGACCGTCCCCTTCACATTGGCGTGTCGAATGAGAGCTCGCTTCCCCCTCACCACCTCAAACCGAGAGTTACGAACGCCATCCAAACCATAACACCGTACATGCTGACAAAAGCGTGGAACGAGTTTGATTATTGCGTATAAGTCGTTCGGGCCGTTCATGGTGGTCACATTGAACATTTATGAATATATGATAAACAGCAGGGCAGCGATGATAGTTAGCAGCTAGCGAGTCGGTCAGAAATTTTTTCAACTCGTCTGGTTGGGTCCTTCCCGGGCTCACCATAATGTACATTGTTAACGAATTAAAGCTAATGTTTTCCTGTGGCAACTTGCTTGTGAGGTTTTTTTTCCCGTAGTTGTTAGAAAATAGGCTTTTGTGTAAGTGGTTAAACATTTAAATTTTTTTTATTATATGTTGATTTACATTTAATGTGGTGGTATATACGACATAAACAATATTTATGCTTGAATTTATGTTTCAAGTGTGAAATATTCCAAGTCTCTTAGTTTTGTTTGAAATAAATTACGTTGTATAATAAATAAAGGTGTTAGGAATGTGTGTGACGAGCGTTTTATTTTTCATCCGCCAGTATGTTCTGTCTGTTTTTTTCCTTCGATCAGTATGGTAATGTGTATATTTTTCCCAAGAGCCGAACCTGTTCCCCCCTGTCAGTGTTACCTTGTGTATTCTCGAATATGCTTAAGATAAAAGTGTTTTTTTTCTTCAGCGTATTAGAGTTTGTATGATAAAATAAATACGCATTCGTAAATTATTTTTGCAACTTAATAAAGTTTTACATAATAAATGAATATGCAATCGATCTCTGTTGGAATAATACATTTAACGTAGCTAGCGCGAAGGCACTGTGGTTGAGGGAGTTGATCGCTTCTTCCCAGGTTCCGGGCGACCATGTGCCTTCGACAGCTAGTGTTACAGGAAGAGCAAAGTATAACTTACGGCTTCCAACTCGTGAATACTGCACGTGGTACCAACCCACACCTGTCGTCACCGTCGCTGCTGGCGCTGAAACGACACGTCGTACATATGTGAGGCCCCATCTCCTAAAAAAACGTTTTTTTTTTTTTCGTCAGTGACGGCTACAGATTACGTTTTTCAGGGATGCCCCGCAACCTGATGTACTGGAATATCTGAACTTACCAGTGCGGTCGAGTGGGCGATACTTAAAATAGATGGACAGTAGATATGGCATGGCGTGGAAGGGGTTGAGCGAATGCGAGTAATTGACCAATTAAATAACCAATAAAAATTTGACGAGGGTCGCTTGTGGTGGGACCTCTGTGAATGTACTTTTTTTAATAATAATTCTTAATAATTTTTTATACATTTTTGGAATTTTTAAAATATTTTTTGGGATTAGTAGAATTTTTTGGTTTCAAGGTCAGGGTCAAAGGTTAAAGTTACCGACATCTAACATGGCTGACGAGATGGATACTGCTCGACCTGGCGAGGGCCGGTCATGTCGGGAGCTTAGACGATACACCTGGTATCAAACCTCCTACATGTACATTTTCAAATAATTTTTAAATGATTTTTTATTTTTTTTAAATAAAACATTTTTTTTTGCTGTTTTATTATTTTTATTGCAATCTTTAAAAAAAATTTGGTTTAAAGGTCATTCAAGGTCACGGGAATGACGTCAAAATCAAGGTCACCGACATATAACATGGCGGTTGGGTGACGTCACAACATAGTGGCCGGCTGGCGTTGGCGCCGGTGCCAAGTGCCAATGTGCCCGCCTTCTCTATTATATTCTGCTGACATAAATTAATACAGTCAATTTCTAATAAAAAATTTAGCATGCTTGCTTCCTCGATACTTCAGAACGTACATTTGCAAGAAAATATTTGTTAAGTATGGGAAATCATAATAATTACAAATTACAATGATTGCGCACATAAAAAATATTGGTACTCATGTTATAATATTTTTGAAAACTGATTTGATGTAGATACATTCCAGTAATAAAAATGTTAACTTTCACGACCAAAATAAATGTGCTTAAAATAAATTTTTTTAAATATTTGTAAACATTTTTACTGCCATTTTACTACATACAATCAGAGTACTATTATTATTATGGGCTTTCCTAATTCGCTGCCACCATTCCAGTATGCATGTACAATACTAACAGTTAAACCAGCATCCCAAACTAAGTGTCAAACCTAGCCTTCTGCTGACATCAGAAACGGACCTATGGCATAGACGTGTAAGTAAAATGTAAATGCGCTCCTTGTTTCCAAAAGTAGCTGTTCTAGTGGAACTGGCTGTCCTAATGAGCATGCTTGTTGTTCATGACGACCTGAAGCATAAACGAGACGGTATGATATACTGGTGGCACAGTGGTGGAAATGTAGACTGGGACGGTAATGGTAGCGCCCCGAGAAAACCTCCACGCCACAGCGGTGCCTGATACACTCCCCCACGTGACATTCACTGTCAGAAAAACCGCCGCCCACTGGGTCCTGGAATTGAGTCAGGGACTCCAGAACTGGAAAGCTATTTACTAACTACAGCCTCTCTGGGCCCAAACATGCATTGTTTGTTCTGAAATTACAGAATAAACACAACAAACTTCGGGTTCTTAAGTAACACTGCACGATGCAGCCGAATATTTACTTTTTAGGGAACTCTACGGATTTGCTTCGCGAACGCCTTTAGAGACTTTCCAAGAGCCTCAGTGACGTAGCAAGAATTATCTTTCGGGAGGGCTGACTATCGGAAGACTAGGGACATAGCCAGAAGACTCTTATAGGAGGGTTGATCTCTCGTAGGCCCAGGGACATAGCGTGAGCACTCTTTCAAGAGGACTAAGCTCTCGTAGGCCTAGGGACAAAGCCTGAACACTCTTTCAGGAGGGTTGAGTTATCGTAGGCCCAGGGACATAGCCAGAACACTTTCAGGAGGGTTAATCTCTCGGAGGCCCAGGGACATAGCCAGAACACTCTTTCAGGAGGACTAAGCTCTCGTAGGCCCAGGGACATAGCCTGAACACTCTTTCAGGAGGACTAAGATCTCGTAGGCCCAGGGACATAGCGTGAGCACTCTTTCAAGAGGACTAAGCTCTTGTAGGCCTAGGGACAAAGCCTGGACACTCTTTCAGGAGGGTTGAGCTATCGTAGGCCCAGGGACATAGCCAGAACACTTTCAGGAGGGTTAATCTCTCGGAGGCCCAGGTACAAAGCCAGAACACTCTTTCGGGAGGGTTTGACCTCTTGGAGGCCCAGGGACATAGTCTGGACGCTTTTTCAGGAGGACTAACCTCTCAGACATTTTCCGGCAATGGAAATTTAATGGTAGAAAAGTGGATAATGAACGCGTATCTCGTATACCACAACGTTTAATCGTGTCAAATACTTAAAATTACAAACTTTTGTAGGTTTTCAATTAAAATTTACTAATTTTTATACTTATGTAGGTTTTAATTCAAAATTTACTTCAAGACATGTTGGTAATAATGAATATTAACATATTTTATACTTAAATTGAAAAATCCAACAAAAGATTGCTCCTATTAGTAGTAGTGTCGATGTATATTTTTATTTGCTACATAAATAATCTTGATTTCTTTCCTAGCACAATGTCGAGTACCTTATCTGGTTCTACACTATTATCCCAGTGAGTCGAAATCATGGCAAGTGCACTCAGTTTGTCATCATGTTCATACTCAGCTACAATGACAAGTGTTCCCAACTTACTTGTTTCGTCAGTAGAAGCATACTTGATTAAAATCCTCATTTTAAATGAACCAATAGAGAAAGTTTTGGATGAGACACTCTAGGTAATGTATGAAAACATAAAATGTGGGGCGAACGTGTAGCGAAACATTACACTTAAAGGGGAATTACCCCTGCCATCTTGTATTTACGTACACTGCAGAGTAAAAAAAAACTGGTATAGGCGTGCGTATGCAAATAACAGAGGTATGGAACCAATCAGAGTAACGCGATGCGGTCGACAGCGTCTATATAAGACAACAAGCGTCTGGCAAAGTTGCTAGATCGGTTACTGCGGCTACAATGGCAGGTTATCAAGATTTAATGAGTTTGAACGTGGTGTTATAGTCGGCGCACGAGAGATGGGACATAGCTTCTCCGAGGTGGCGATAAAATTTGAATTTTCGCGTACGACCATTTCACAAGTGTACCGTGAATATCGGGAATCCGGCAAAACATGACATCTTCGACATCGCTGCGGCCGGAAAAAGATTGTGAACGAACGGGACAAACGACTACTGACGAGAATCCTTAAACGTGAAACCCTTTCTCAAATTGGCGCAGATTCCAATGCCTCCTGCATACCTTCAGTCACTAGTCGAGTCCATGCCACGTCGTCTTGCGGCACTTCTGCGTGCTCGCGGGGGTCCTACACGATATTAGGCAGGTGTACCAGTTTTTTTTTGCTCTTCAGTGTATATTCCTCCATAACTTAATTTTCAGAGACAGCATTTAAAAACCAAGCTTGTTAATACACAAGGAGCATCTGAACAGTTATTTTTAAATCCAACTTCTTTTNGAGCATCTGAACAGTTATTTTTAAATCCAACTTCTTTTTATTACTTGATTCGTTTCACATCTGTAACATTTATCAAAGATTGCCTCATTATTTAATAATTCCAGTCCCACATGGGGAAATACAGATATAACTGAAATCTTGAAAATTTCAAGAATTTCATTAAGTAGTCCTTTATATCGCGTAGAGCATTAATTTTTAATGCCCAGTCATAAATTTTAATTATGAATGTTTGTACAAAAAAATTCAAGACGGAAGGGACGCTATCCNTTCATGACGACCTGAAGCATAAACGAGACGGTATGATATACTGGTGGCACAGTGGTGGAAATGTAGACTGGGACGTTAATGGTAGCGCCCCGAGAAAACCTCCACACCACAGCGGTGCCTGATACACTCCCCCACGTGACATTCACTGTCAGAAAAACCGCCGCCCACTGGGTCCTGGGATTGAGTCAGGGACTCCAGAACTGGAAAACTATTTACTAACTACAGCCTATCTGGGCCCAAACATGTATTGTTTGTTCTGAAATTCCAGAATAAACACAACAAACTTCGGGTTCTTAAGTAACACTGTACGATGCAGCCGAATATTTACTTTTTAGGGAACTCTACGGATTTGCTTCGCGAAAGCCTTTAGAGACTTTCCAAGAGCCTCAGTGACGTAGCAAGAATTATCTTTCGGGAGGGCTGACTATCGGAAGACTAGGAACATAGCCAGAAGACTCTTATAGGATGGTCGATCTCTCGGAGGCCCAGGGACATAGCCAGAACACTCTTTCAGGAGGACTAAGCTCTCGTAGGCCCAGGGACATAGCCTGAACACTCTTTCAGGAGGACTAAGATCTCGTAGGCCCAGGGACATAGCGTGAGCACTCTTTCAAGAGGACTAAGCTCTCGTAGGCCTAGGGACAAAGCCTGAACACTCTTTCAGGAGGGTTGAGTTATCGTAGGCCCAGGGACATAGCCAGAACACTTTCAGGAGGGTTAATCTCTCGGAGGCCCAGGGACATAGCCAGAACACTCTTTCAGGAGGACTAAGCTCTCGTAGGCCCAGGGACATAGCCTGAACACTCTTTCAGGAGGACTAAGATCTCGTAGGCCCAGGGACATAGCGTGAGCACTCTTTCAAGAGGACTAAGCTCTCGTAGGCCTAGGGACAAAGCCTGAACACTCTTTCAGGAGGGTTGAGTTATCGTAGGCCCAGGGACATAGCCAGAACACTTTCAGGAGGGTTAATCTCTCGGAGGCCCAGGGACATAGCCAGAACACTCTTTCAGGAGGACTAAGCTCTCGTAGGCCCAGGGACATAGCCTGAACACTCTTTCAGGAGGACTAAGATCTCGTAGGCCCAGGGACATAGCGTGAGCACTCTTTTAAGAGGACTAAGCTCTTGTAGGCCTAGGGACAAAGCCTGAACACTCTTTCAGGAGGGTTGAGCTATCGTAGGCCCAGGGACATAGCCAGAACACTTTCAGGAGGGTTAATCTCTCGGAGGCCCAGGGACATAGCCAGAACACTCTTTCAGGAGGACTAAGCTCTCGTAGGCCCAGGGACATAGCCTGAACACTCTTTCAGGAGGACTAAGATCTCGTAGGCCCAGGGACATAGCGTGAGCACTCTTTCAAGAGGACTAAGCTCTCGTAGGCCTAGGGACAAAGCCTGAACACTCTTTCAGGAGGGTTGAGCTATCGTAGGCCCAGGGACATAGCCAGAACACTTTCAGGAGGGTTAATCTCTCGGAGGCCCAGGTACAAAGCCAGAACACTCTTTCGGGAGGGTTTGACCTCTTGGAGGCCCAGGGACATAGTCTGAACACTCTTTCGGTAGGGTTTGACCTCTTGGAGGCCCAGGGACATAATCTGAACGCTTTTTCAGGAGGACTGACCTTTCAGACATTCTCCNAGGGTTTGACCTCTTGGAGGCCCAGGGACATAATCTGAACGCTTTTTCAGGAGGACTGACCTTTCAGACATTCTCCGGCAATGGCAATTCAATGGTAGAAAAGTGGATAATGAACGCGTATCTCGTATACCACAACGTTTAATCGTGTCAAATACTTAAAATTACAAACTTTTGTAGGTTTTCAATTAAAATTTACTAATTTTTATACTTATGTAGGTTTTAATTCAAAATTTACTTCAAGACATGTTGGTAATAATGAATATTAACATATTTTATACTTAAATTGAAAAATCCAACAAAAGATTGCTCCTATTAGTAGTAGTGACGATGTATATTTTTATTTGCTACAGAAATAAACTTTATTTCTTTCCTAGCACAATGTCGAGTACCTTATCTGGTTCTACACTATTATCCCAGTGAGTCGAAATCATGGCAAGTGCACTCAGTTTGTCATCATGTTCATACTCAGCTACAATGACAAGTGTTCCCAACTTACTTGTTTCGTCAGTAGAAGCATACTTGATAAAAATCCTCATTTTAAATGAACCAATAGAGAAAGTTTTGGATGAGACACTCTAGATAATGTATGAAAACATAAAATTTGGGGCGAACGTGTAGCGAAACATTACACTTAAAGGGGAAGTACCCCTGCCATCTTGTATTTACGTACACTGCAGAGTAAAAAAAAACTGGTATAGGCGTGCGTATGCAAATAACAGAGGTATGGAACCAATCAGAGTAACGCGATGCGGTCGACAGCGTCTATATAAGACAACAAGCGTCTGGCAAAGTTGCTAGATCGGTTACTGCGGCTACAATGGCAGGTTATCAAGATTTAATGAGTTTGAACGTGGTGTTATAGTCGGCGCACGAGAGATGGGACATAGCTTCTCCGAGGTGGCGATAAAATTTGAATTTTCGCGTACGACCATTTCACGAGTGTACCGTGAATATCGGGAATCCGGCAAAACATGAAATCTTCGACATCGCTGCGGCCGGAAGAAGATTGTGAACGAACGGGACAAACGACGACTGACGAGAATCATTAAACGTGGCAGACGCGCAACCCTTTCTCAAATTGGCGCAGATTCCAATGCCTCCTGCATACCTTCAGTCACTAGTCGAGTCCATGCCACGTCGTCTTGCGGCACTTCTGCGTGCTCGCGGGGGTCCTACACGATATTAGGCAGGTGTACCAGTTTTTTTTTTTGGCTCTTCAGTGTATATTCCTCCATAACTTAATTTTCAGAGACAGCATTTAAAAACCAAGCTTGTTAATACACAAGGAGCATCTGAACAGTTATTTTTAAATCCAACTTCTTTTTATTACTTGATTCGTTTCACATCTGTAACATTTATCAAAGATTGCCTCATTATTTAATAATTCCAGTCCCACATGGGGAAATACAGATATAACTGAAATCTTGAAAATTTCAAGAATTTCATTAAGTAGTCCTTTATATCGCGTAGAGCAT
>NQII01010687.1:23155-34931 GCA_002778355.1 Clitarchus hookeri
CAGCTGAGATGGAGCTCGCTACGGCCGTCTTCCAGCGAGTAATGCTGTATGCACAGTCGCCCGACGATCACGACCTCTGACCACGACCACATTTCGCAATACTCCGACAGCATTTGTCCGACAAGTGTTGGGAAAAATCCTAAAACGGCAAGTAACTCGTAGAACATCTACTATTTGCGCCTTGAAACTCACGATAAATGAATGATTCTTCGTTTTTGACTAACATCAAAGCATACGAAAACAATCATTAAAAAAAATGCCGAGAGTAGATTTTGGCGCCAAGTTAGTTCGTTTATTGTTTACTACAGTAGGTGCAGAACAATATACACGAAATTTTGTTTTGCAATGTTGCTCGCGCCTTTTTTGCGCACCCCGACGAACGCGACACGACGAAAGTATAAACAAAATCGACTTTTGTCGTGTCGTTAGGGCTGCGATTTTGTCGGACTGATCTTGCTTCCTATTGGCTGCTGAAAATTTTTCGTTGTATCGGGGCTGTCGTGCGGGCTATTTCGAGTCCAGCGTAAGGCGTTCGTTCAGTTAAATGATATGCAGTATACGCAAGGTTACAATAGTGACAGATGAGCATCGTAACATGGCGAAGGGATGGAAAATCCATGGATCTACACTTAACTTGAATCAGCGATTAAGCAACGTTGCGTTAATTATAACTCAGAACATTATCGAAACATTGTAATCGAGGGCGCTGGTCACCAAAAGATTCATTCGCTTAAAAAAATTTAAACCGCATATCTTTTGCACAACAGCATGTCGAAATCACAATTTCAGTGTTTTTGGGATGTTCAAATAATAAAAACTAGCTCACTTGCCGAACTGAGACAGTTCGTAGTGAAATAAAATACCACGAGTTACTTAAAGGAATTAAAAAAATTACGCTATAAAACGTTTTCGCAATTCTTAAAAATCGCTCAAAGTAAGGAAGATTTGTTAAGCATACCTTAATACGAATTGGGACATAACCTTTTAGTCACCCAGACACCTATGCTAAATTTTCTGTACCGAGTTTACTTTACGTCCCAAAAACTCTAAAATTGTGATTTTGACATGCAGTGAAGAAAAACTATACTATCTAAAGATTTTTTTATGTGAATTAAGAATACGTACTATTAAGTAATGTCTGCAAGTTGAATAGTATTTCGTACAAATATAAAATAATGAATATTTTGGTGACTAGAACCTTGAATAGCTTACGTCAGATTTCGAATATACGGGCACTTAAGATTATTCATATCGCAATACCTAGTTTTATTTATTGATACTGGTTAACTACAATTCTAACTTTAAAGATGGCGCAAGCGGATAACCGCAAATCAGCCAGCTCATCGCTCAGATTGGAGGAGCGGTCGTATTTAGTTTAATTCAGAGAGATAATAAGGATGTATCATATGTATAAAAAAACGCGGGAGCACCCTGAGAAAACCCTTATACTCTGCTCACTCCAGCAAGGGCCCCGGGGAAAATATGAGTGAATTAAATGACTAATAAATGGAAAGACTTTGATAAAGATTTTAATTAGAATTGAGATAGACATTAAATATTGCGCTTGATGAGAATAATAAGAGTAATACTGGATATAGTTGGTTTAATGTTGTCAATAATAGATGTGTAAATAAATTAACAAATTAATTTGTATTTATTTTTATTAAGACCTCTATCTCTCACGAACTCGGATACGCCCATCTGGCGTCTTGTAACAGTATTTCATTCATGTAAAAGTGCTTGTGTTTAGACAATTTACATATAAACCAGCACATTCAAAACTGTTGATCACGTGACTTGACAGTTGTGTTATTAGGGGTAGGTCAATGTTGGGTACAAGCGCAGAAGACGAATCGTCCGTCTTCCTCGTCTTTAATCCATGTTTCTGACGCGACAGCAAAGATTTCAGACAAGACCTTATATATAAGTCCATACTGTATAAGAAGGTCGCTTTCTGACAGGTCTGCGAAAGTAACGCCACTGTTAAATCTGACTACGTATCCTTCCGCCATCAGCTGGTCCGTCAAGTCGGGGCTGTATTTTTTATCAACACGCTGTCAGCTAATCCACTGCTCATTGTACTGTAATACTAAACAAATTTTAAGATATTTTAAAACTGACATCTGTCTAAAAAAATAAGTAGGTTATAAAAGTAAAAATATAAAATGTTGCAAATAATTAAATATTTGCTAACTCTTTTTTAATTTGTCCGAGATAGTGAATTTGGGTTAACATTTGCGAGACGGTCTGTTGTATCTATTATCACACTTTGGACGTTATAGCTAATATATTCGATTTGGAAATTTGTGACGTGGAATAACGTTAGAATTGCTTAAAAACTATTCACGCGTGTGTCATTTTCTAAGGAAACAAGGAGATGGGTTTCGAGAGAACAATATGGCGTATAATTTACGTAGACGAACGATTACCAGCCGAACATAAATTACTTGTACTCCAAATAGTTGTATATGAATTACATGTTACTTTAAAAATTATGCATAGTTCGTGGAAAAATATAACTATTGGCATTTGTTTGTAAATTCGTTATATACCGCGCAGGAAAGCGGTTCATTTCTGGTTGGTAATACCTCGCATATCCTACAGATGGCGCGCACAGCACGTCACGGCGAAGTT
Organism: Clitarchus hookeri; assembly: GCA_002778355.1. Lineage (NCBI taxonomy): Eukaryota > Metazoa > Arthropoda > Insecta > Phasmatodea > Phasmatidae > Clitarchus > Clitarchus hookeri. The sequence continues at coordinate 25,790 of NQII01010687.1, forward strand.
TGAGTCGCTGTTATTGGATAGCGTCTTTTTTAAAGTTGATAGTTCTTATATTACGGGCTGGAAATATATTTCAAATTCGTGTCGTTTCGTCAAATTAATAGAAAAATAATTCAACAATATTATGCAATATTTCTATATGCTTTTCGAATTAATATCAAGGACGTGTTGAAAGCGAGGTTGGAGAGGGATGATACGACGTGAAAAAGCTTTCTGAAGTTGGCACAACTTCAGAAAACTTTTCCACGTTGGATCGTTCTATTGTACATTTCATTTTGAACACCTATACATAACTACATTATCACGAAGTTTAGTTTTTAACACTAACAACCATTGTTTTGTGACCTTGTAAAATAAAATGTATTAATAAATCTAAGAACTCTTTCTAACCCGCGTATTTTCTGCTTTTCTGATGTGCATCGGCAGTGCACTCAGAATAGCAAACGTAATTTTAACTTTTGTTCGTTCGTGCATCAGCTGATCCAGGATTTTGTAAATGGCACTTTGTTTGTTTCGTATACATCAAATTGCCACTCACTGACTGTCAGAAAGTGGCCTTATACCGTATGGACCATACCATACGTACCTAGTTTATACGATGAACACTACAAATTCACTATGAATTTAGTAGATTCAATACAGCTAAAAAACCGTTAAAATAAAAGTAAATTTTACTTGTGCCATATTAATCAATAACCGCAAGTGTCATACATTGGTATCAAACACAAATATTTCTTAAAAATAAAGAAGAAATTGGTTTACACACGCCATCGATTATGTACGTAAACATAATATCCACTTAGGCGGTTGTTGTCCCAGCCAGCTACAGCGAAATGCTTACTGCGTAAAACAAAGATTAGAAATATAAAACTGTTGGAGTGAATAAAATAAAACAACTTCCAATCCAAAGTGCTACAATGAGGTTCACAATAAAAAAAAGAATATAATTGTTTAAATTAAACTTTTGTATATTCATGCAGAACCTTCGAAAAAGTAGGTAATATGCATCCTACTACCCAAACATAAGAAACATGTGATCCTTCTAGAGTTTTAATAAACTTCAATTATGTACAGAAAATTAATTCAAGCGACAGTAGAATTAAAGTAATTTTATGCCGTTATATGAAAGTAAAAATAGGTTCGACTATACTTCCCACCAGTGCGCGCACGCTAGAAGTTGAAATAGTTCAGTCGTTCTCACCAGAGTGCTACAGCTCTTAAATGTACGATAGTAAACTGGCTAACTTACGCTTTTGCACGAGAAATTTCAATTTATACGGTACATTTTGCACGAGAAATTTCAATTGATACGGTACATTTTGTACGAGAAATTTCAGTTGATATAGCACGCTTTGTACAATAAATTTTGGTTTCCCCCTCAACATCCACACACAATTAAAAACAATGCAGAGCCATGCAGCCATACAACATTAAAAATATTTGGAAAAAGTTTTTTATGTGAATAGAAAATTATTACCGTATCTATTTTAGACAAATAAATTTATTTTAACACACTTAAATACTAAAAAGTAATTATTAGACAAAGCTGAATCTGGCGAAGTAAGCTGAGGTGTTTCCAAAATGTCCCTTACGTCATTATACAAAGTAAAAATAAATAAATAGATAAAAATTAAATTGCGAGAATTTTTAAAGTGACCAACATCCAGAATTCAGATTTTGTGTAAGTTTACGTCAGTTTTTTTTTTCACAGGAAATCCTTCAAGTGCGTGGCTGTGGGGTGTGCGTGAAATGCACACGCATGCCGAACTACAACAGGCACATTATGGTTTATGCACCAGAATTAAGGTTTATATTATCTGACAGCAATGCAGGCACTGGTTACATTCCGCGAAATACAAGTGCACACTTCTGCCATCTGTCGGCACAACTTCATACTAAGTGAATACGGAGGATGGAGACCAGTGCCACAGTGTTGCCAACACTACTTTTTTTTTTCTGGGAGATCTTTTCAATCAATGTATCTATCTACTGAAACCGATTTGTCTCTACCGAAATACCAAAATAATTGAAAATTTCTACTGATTTATTTTGCAGTCGAAAACAATAAGTAGCGAAGCTGCTTGAAAAGAAAAGTCACGCGCACTGTTAGATTGCTTTCAACAATGAAACGAGTAACCTACAGCAACAGAGGGAGGCGCGCACATTATCCCTTTCCTTGTATGCCAGTATGAAAAGAGTTGCTGACAGGTTGACAACAATAGCGATTGCCAGGAACACAAAACACTTGTCAGTGAGTTTGTCACAATCATAATATAAATTAAAAGGCGAACATAATTAATTTAAACAAACGGGGAAAATACGGTGCACGCGGCGAATAATCATTAGTTGACAAACATGCGCACGTGTTATTTTAAAAAAAAAAGTGCGCATATACTGACGTAAAGCATAAAAAAAATTACAAGTAAAAACTACCACAAGGCAAATTTCGAAGCATTTTGTAGGCATTATGTACCCATTGCCACTATAAATAATATAAATATATATATTTTATCTGTTTTGGCGTTTGGATGTATTTACTATCGAAATATACAGACTTATTCAGCAATATCTATGTCCTCGACAGAGTTGGCAGCAGCAGGAAATAGACCAGGCCTTTGGCGTAACCACTGATGACAATAAACTGATAAAGTCTAAGTTCAGACAAATGAAAATGGGTTCTACAATCTTTATCAAAATGTGTATCTTATTACGTAAATAATTGTATATGATCCAGGAATGCATTTTACGTACGTTACCGTACCTGTTTTTAAAATAGACTTATGCATTTATAATAAAATTTCATTTCAAAAACAAAAAAAACTTGCTTGTTTACTTTATTATTAAGTATCACTTCAAATATTTCCTTTATAGATTACATTCTTTATGGTTGCTTGACTTTGACTTTAAATTTCAACTTTTCGATATCGTAAAGTCAAGAATGCTTGACTTGTGTCAATGCCTATAGGTTTATATCTACTCAGTTTAGGAATAAAACGTGATTTCTCATGGAAGAGTTTGGGGTAGTAAAAATTCCCGTCGCAAGTGCGCAGTGTTCCAAAAGGTAACTTTTAATTAAAATTTTAAGTTACGTGAATGATAAAGAAAGATTTTACTCAGTTACGAATATATTTTATATTTTATTTATGATTATTAAGCTGGGTTTACAATATAAAAAATTATGCGTTAAGAATTATGCAGTAAGCGCTGATCTAGCATACGGAAACATGTCTTGCAGTTTCCAATTAAAGTTTTTATTATTAATTCCAGCCAATGGAAACAGGCGACAAGCCTGTTATGTTTACTTTATTTCCTAACCTAACCTCGTATATCACAACCATACTTAAGCAGACCATACTTCAAAACCGACATTTTCTATCAGAGAAGCTTAATTTTGTGAAAAAATATAATTGTAAACACATGCACACACACACACACACGTCTTGTAAATATTTTTTTATACTTACATTTTCGTAAATAACAGTTTCCCGCCAACAACGATTACTCTGTTCCGATTGGTCGTCGCTCATAATTTTCACTTAAGATATAAAATATAACTATTTATTTTAAAGCTTAAGGAAATCCCAACCCCGCACACGACCTGTTAGGTACCGTTGGAAACCAATACATAAGATAACACACACTCATTTCTCCTGCACACGTCTTACTGCATAATTCAACGCCTACTTTTTCTATTGTAAACCCAGCTTTACAATTATACTGTTTTTTAACATAGAACATAGAGAAATTCTTGTACTTAGCCGACACTAGCGTAACCTGGTGGCAAATATGTTTGGTTGCCAAACTTTTCACATTGATCTTCCCAACCTGTAGTAGAAGTAACCTTGTGTTGTTCGCATCCCTGCTTGTTATTAACCGTGTTTTGACCAGGGGAGTCGAAGTTATATGGTTGCAAATAACATGAACAGTTCCTTGCAGAAGTGACTGATAATCTAAATGCAGTTTACAATTGAATGGTGCAACATGCGCTAGTGTCGCATGCGTACAAGATTTTCTCTATTACCTACGTTGAAAACCAGGATAATTGCAATAATAACAAAATCAAATATAAAATAACTTCGTAACTACGAAAAAATTTTCTCTTCTATCATTCACGTAGATTAAAGTTTTAATTAAAAGTTACCTTTTGGAACACTGCACACCTAGCGGTGGAAATTTTCCCTATGCCAAACTCTCCCATAATAAATGTCGTTTTGTTCCTGACCTGAGTACAAATAACTTCACCTAGGTCATAATAGCCAGTCACCATGGCGACAATGTCANGAGTACAAATAACCTCACCTAGGTCATAATAGCCAGCCACCATGGCGACAACGTTATCTATGCCAAAAGACAAGCAGTAAGAGCGAAACAGTAGGTGTGCTGCAATGCCGTATGTAAAGGGTGGAGGGAGGGAGGTAGGTATGGGATTCAAATCCTCCCCTTAACAACTCAATGACACTTTACTTTCACAGTAATTACATCACGAATAATTAATGTCGTCCTATGAATGGGCATGTTATAAAACAGGGTCTTAATGCTCAGTAGGTACAGTAATTAATGTTTGAAAATGGGCTGAAACCAAATTACATATGTACCGACTGCAAAAAGAAGTTAATTACCCCCTCCCCTCGCGATTCCTTAGTGACATGTAGCGTTGTGTGGTACTCACAGCCAGTGCTTGCGGAGGAAGGACATGGGCGGCAGCGATGTGTCGCGCGGTCTGGCGGCCAGGCAGGTGACTAGCTGATGGCGGGGCACCGTGCAAGTTCTCCTGCTGACAACCTCACCCTGGCGGGCCCATGCCGCCATGGCATCGCCACCGGCAGCGCCTCACATGGCCCGCTGACAACTGCCGGCCCGCCACCCTCGTCGATCAATGCCTCCTGCGTCCTCCGATCAATAACCCGCACGGCGCATGCGCGCTTATCGCCTTACAAGACGTGCGAGTCCGCACCCCCGTCGACCACCGAGACATACTCCTAACCTACTCTAAAACTAAGTGTTGTGTGAGCCCGCGGTAGGGACGGGGATTTAATGCGTCTCATGGCTAGGCCCCATAAGCCTAAAAGGGAAGGAAATCATGCAAGGAGACATGCATCGCGGCAGCAAGGGATTGGGCTGCCATGGCCAAGTTTCGGCCATTACAACCTCCCTAAGTGTACTTATAGCTAAACTACTATACTAAGAAGAGAAAGGGAAAAACTGGCATAGACACCGGAAAAGCCCTTCCGAAAGGAAATAATTAAAAATTGTTGCATGCATGATCAGAAAATGCTACAGGAGACAGATATGTGGAAACCATGCTCTTTATTAATGGGTAGAGAAAATACTAGTAGAAAGGGGGCAGGACATATTTGATTTTATTTAGCACTGGATTACACTATGGTGGGGGGAGTGGCGCAATTGACCCCCCTCCCCCGAATCGTAGTAGATCATGAAAAAACTTAAAGCTTTAGCCAGTGGCGCAGTCAGACATTTTATACGAACGTTGTTTTTTATCGCGGGAGTGGAGGGGGGGGGGAGTTTGTTGGGGATTCTTCATTGCTTTAGCTATAAAACAGCGCCTATGAAATATTTTGCCAGCTGAACAACAGTAGATGTGGGCACCTCTGAGTTTTTCATTTGACATACTTTTACTGTTTTATTATACCGTTTTATTTACCTAATTTATCGTGTAACGTCTTGAAAATTTAACTAATTTTTATTATAGTTTGATTTGTTGCAACTAAGATTATAGACAGCAATTTTAATTAGAGTAATTAGAGGTCAAGTCAACGTTTGTTTTGGCATACCGCAATGTTATCAATGTAATTTTTATTTGAATCAGTAATTCTGTTTTGAATGTTAAATAAGTCATTTCTGCTGGTTTTAAATATTCAGTGATTTATTATATGTGAAGTACATGAGAGNTGTTTTGAATGTTAAATAAGTCATTTCTGCTGGTTTTAAATATTCAGTGATTTATTATATGTGAAGTACATGAGAGAATTTTTATCTTTTTGAAATAATTTGGCCAAATTTTGTAACGTTGCTACGGCAACCAGTAAATAGATGGTAACACTAATCATGGCGCGCGCTATACTGTTTTCAAATTTAACAGTTATATAAATTTTTCGTTGTGGAATGTTACTGCCAAGAAGATGAGCCATGTTGGATTTTTCGACGCAGGAGCAGGGAGGCAGATGAGGTCTCCTCATGCAGGGATTTTTTGTAATTCTTAAATGATTACACTAGTCCGGCATTGAACACACGCCGCCCGGTGCGGCAGAAGACGTGGCGCGGATTTTGATAAGAAGAGGGTCTCTGTACGGACTACAGCAGCGCATTTATTTTTAATTAAGTTATGGGTGATTCGACAAGCGAGTAAGGTGCCAAGGACTTAACAAGGCATTGATGCCCGGGAGCCCTATTCAGGGAAGACTGCAAGTAAAGCAGAAGAGATTAAGAGGTTATGTTTAATTTCTCGTCTGGATTAGTAGGAATATTTTTCTACGGAGTTCATCAGTCTACAGTACGTCAGCGATATGATTTATGCCAGATAAGTGACAAAACTGTTTGTGCAAAGTCTGAGAATTTGGACTGATATAATAATTTTAAACATAAAACACTGAGACTTTTTTTTTTAGCATTACCGATTTAATTCTCTGCAAAGCCAGTGTTGCCAGCTAGCCGAAAAAAAATTGCTATGTGGAACTTAAATGAATTTTGAGAAATAACTATTTACAATTGTTTTTCACATTTTCAGTTAAATACCCCTAAAATATTATATATATATATTTCAAATTAATAATATTCAAATCCTTTCTGCTCTTATTATTTGTGCTAAACTTGTGTCATTGTGTTTTTTTATTCTGTCAGTTATTTTATGTATGAATTTTTCAGTTGTGAGCTGTGTGTTCAAACAGGCGAGTTTGGGCTCCTAACAGTATCTCATGGTACATCAATTCATTATGTTGTGTGTGTTTGTGCTATATATTACGAAGCCAGGCAATACATTCATACACAAAATACGATTTCACACTCATTTTATGATAACTAGCTATAGTTCTTTACTTTTTTTTCAAAGCGTCCATCATATTTGATGTTGGTGGTTGTGGAGGAGGGGGGGGGATTGAGCCCAGACCTCTCTCCCCTTTCTGACTACGTCCCTGCATATAACCCACTGGAACTCCTTGTTTACTGTAACATTCGCATCATCTCTTAAAATAGCAGTTCAGTTCGGATTATATTTTTACTTCCAATTCAATATCGAACATGTTTTTACGGTGTGCATTCAGGATAAGGCGAATATCGGAAGACAATGCAGGCAATGAGGAGCACTTAATGGAAAATGAAAACATTTTCCCTTCTGTCAATATGATTACAAGATTTGTTTGTATTCACACAACGCAAAGAGTATTATTTTTGTAAATAAGCTGTTATGTCCCTTAAATCTGATTTTTCAAAAATTATGAAATATTTAATTGAATATTTACACTAAGTTAAAAAAAGTAATTTTAACTTAGTGGTTAACTAAAGCAAATACGTCTTTTTTTTTTTTTTGTAATTTTGAAGACAGCATTTTGAAAAACAAATTATAAAATGTAACTGAATCGCAATTGAGTGTTTTTAAGAGTTGATTTGTAGGATCAGTGGCAATAAATGATTAATTACCTACTTGTTATCTTTGAAAATCAACGAAATTACATTCTCAAGACTTCCTTCGATTACAAGTGCGGGCATGACGTAGGCCGTAGAAGCCGAGAGGGTGTGGTGAAAATGCCCATTTTAAAAGATGGGTCAACACCGGGGAAATATGCTTCACGTTGTGTGCTTCGCACTCCTACGCGCATGCGCAAGCCGTGTTCGAACTCGCTGCTCACCTCGCGCCCAAGCCAGGGCCCTTGAGGATTTACGATCACTATTTACGGAGGTGCACAAGTACGCTAAATCCCCAAAGATCTCCGCTGAAGCTCCTTTCTACTGCTGTTCACGTCTTATTTCACGCCCGTTTTCATGCAACTTACGAGAATTCTAACCAACAAAGAAAGGAAACCTCGACGATGAATCACACATTTTTCATTTTGTTCTCAACTAATTTTTAGGTACAATTTTTGCAAAAAAAAAAAAAATGGTAACTTCTTGTCATATTTTTTAAGTGGAGTAAGTAAAGAAAACGATTGTATAATTTTCTAAGTAAAATTGCTCACAGCTTACTTATTTTATATTATTTGTCCAGGTGTCAAAGAAATATCTAAACAGTCAGTACTGCAGTTCGTAAACTGAACACTAGGAGCGCTACTCAGCGTCGTTCGAATTCTACACCATAAATGATCAAATAACAGAGTTCTAACACGGCTACAGTGTTCACACCACGGGAATATTATTACCCTTAGAAATGTTCATGAGCGCTCACTGATTGGCACATGCTTCGTTGCGATGTGCTGTCGTTTGTTTACATGTCTCACGTGCCTTGAAAAACCAAATATGCACTTGATTAGCACTGAAACCAAGAGTATTTTGAAAGGCGCCGCCTTCCTGGAGCTGTTTCCTCGTTTGAGTCACAGAGGCAGGGGAGCGATAAGGGCGGCACTGATAAGCGCATCTCGTGCCTTATAACCTCTACGCACAAGGCGCTGAACATGGCGTGCAATGTTCTCGTCGTTTTGCTGTAACTATGACATTTTTATACAAAATGCAAGGAAAGTTACATACGATAATATGCGAAATCTTTCTTATACCCAATAATTAAAATCGTACATAAATTTTCTCTATGTGATTACAAAGGTTTATTTAAGGTCGCTCATAAAACTGATATTCAAAGTAACTTATCTAAAGCAAGTAAGTTGTTATTTATTATTAGCGTACATCAAAAACAATTAAATTGTGCTTTTGTACACGTGGTCTTACAAAATCTAATGCGTTAATTATTTTTTTTTTATTTGAAATGACACCATTTGCAGTATTTTTATAAGTTAGACAGTGTTTGGTAGGAATACAACATAGCGAATTTTTTTCTACCCAACTGCCATAGTAGGATGAGAAACAGTCAACTGTAAACGTACAGTCACTGCCATAAAATGACGCATACTCTATGGGGATAGTCTAGTAATAGCGAAAGTTGGTACAACGGCTCATCGATGGAGACTATGTCAATGATGAACGT
>NQII01010688.1:0-11901 GCA_002778355.1 Clitarchus hookeri
AGTGATGGGTTCGCCACGTAGGTCCTCCAGGTAATACATGCGTCGGTACGAGTGTCGTATATGCACCACATTGCATTGCTCTGCAGACCAGTTCTGACGCAAGCCTTTGTGGAAAACGCCAAGTTTTTTTAAAATCCGCACCAAGTCACCGATCTTGGCTTTAGGCTTGCGTGGGTCCCTTCTTTCACGTCAGGGTACAAGGTTCAAAGCAGGGAGTTGTTTTTCACGTCTTCGGGCTTCATGTGAATGATAGAGTGAACGGTAGAATTGTACTCGCGTGCGAGTTTTGGGAGTATATCCAACCACTTGTAGTTTCCGTTCACCGTGAAATATCTTCACAGTTTAGCTTTGAGCGTCCTATAAAGTGTTCGACGACGCTGGCCTTGAGTCCAGAGTATGTGGAATAATTATATATGCCATACGTTGTCATCAGTTGACGGAAAGCTGCATTAAAGTATTCCTCACCATCGTCCGTGTGGAGTTTCCTCGGCACGCTACCTTCGCACAGTGCGCTCGCCATGGCTTTCGTGAGATCGCGCGCATTCTTCCACTTGAGCGGCCTGGCCCACGTGTACTGGGAAAAAGTATCGATTATGGTCCAACTGTAATAGTGACCTTTATTCGCACGAGTAACGTCGTGCATTTCGATCACGTCAGATTGTAATGTATCGTCCAGCCTCTTCATGAAGTATTTTCTGCGCGATTCATTTATCCTGGCGTATTTGTGCAGCTCTTNTCCTGGCGTATTTGTTCAGCTCGTTTACAACTGCATACTTGCTCATTTCGAAAAGTAGCCGCCTCCGCGAGTTCTTTCGTTCGTGTGCGAGCGGTTTACTGCTGTCTGCGAAGCAATCAGATGTGTCAGCCTACCTACTAGCTCATTAGGAACATCCCAATACAGATAATCGATTTTCTATTCACTCTCCAATTTCTGAGTCAAGCCCGAACCACCAGTTTCACGTACCCTAAGAAACAGTCTGGTTATAATGGGGAATTTTTGGTGCGCCGTGTCTTTAAATCGATGCGATGCAGAGTTATTCTCGGCGTAAAATGCGCGACTTTGCTTTAACAATAGGTCGAACTTCTGACCAGGACGCCTACGAAACAAAAGTTGACATAGAGCATGCATCATTTTCTTTTTGCGCTTGCTCATCTGCATCACATCTCCTGGAAAAATCATTACTTTCTTATTTCCAAGGTACCCTTTTCTATCACTTTTCTGCAAACCATAAGACTTGTCGCTGTTCCGATCGGAGTAGCAAATCGATCAGGTGCAAATTTTCTTTGTCGCTAGTAATCCCCCCTTCAAATTCGGGTGATTCCGGGCTTCTTTTCCATTTATGCGTCGGGGTCAGATATTCCACCTTGATTTCACGTTTGATTTCAACACGAGCATCGTCCCAGTCACTAGGTTTTTTAAAAAAAAATTTCTAGCCAGAGGGTAATACATTTGTGAGCTTCCTTCCTTCGATTCTCGACGGTCATTATGTTGTTTTTCGCGAGAATGTTATTCGTCCATACTGCCTCGATCACTCGCTAAAGCTCGCTCGCCCATACCATCCACTGCCTGCATTACTCGTGCCAATCGCTGGTATTTCAATTTGAGCTATTTAGAATAAATGTACAGGTTCTCGAACCGACGGCCGTTCGGTTCTTCCAGCAGGCTCAGTAAGATGCATGTTTTCCCCCAACGGACGGCCCACAAATCAGGCCTCGCACACTATTAGACAACAGGGCACCAAGACGTGATTCGTGTTTGGNCCCCCAACGGACGGCCCACAAATCAGGCCTCGCACACTATTAGACAACAGGGCACCAAGACGTGATTCGTGTTTGGTTTCGGAATCTTCCCCGGTGATCCGCATGGAGAGACTAATGTCCTGCTCGATTACCACCATTATACTGACACGAAACTGTATAAAAGAAGTATATTTATAGTTTGCTCATTCAGNATGTCCTGCTCGATTACCACCATTATACTGACACGAAACTGTATAAAAGAAGTATATTTATAGTTTGCTCATTCAGTTTAATTCAATGCACCATAAAGTAAAGAAGGTGAAATCCGGACCTGTGATCGTTATTTCACTCATTAATAATCTCCCTTTCGAACTTTACATTACTGGGTACAGGCTCTGCGGGCCGGGAAAAAGGGTAGCTGAAAGACTGTCATGCAACGAGACTGGTATAAACACCCTGGACGAAGCGTGCAAGCAGCACGACATCGCCTATTCTCAGTACAAGGATCTTGAAACCCGACACCAGGCAGACAGACTGCTGGTAGGTACGGCCGACAGGATAAGAAAATCGGCAGACACCGGACTCGAAGAACAAGTAGCCGCATGGGCGTATTCAACATCATGAAAGCCAAAGTTACGCTAGGCATGGGTATATGTGCAAGTGAAAGGAAATCGCAGCGCCCTCGAAGGTCCAAGAGGAAAGAGAAGGACAAAATAGGAGGGTTCCTGCCTGCATTGATACCTGCAATCAACGCTAGTAGATAGATTATGTCGATCCAAGGACAAGGGCTGGTGACAGTGGCTCCACGGCTAGGCCGAAATCTTGGATCCGCCATCTTGGATGGCATCACAGCCACCATCTTAAATAATTTCACAGCAGCCATATTGATTTGGTCAGCCATTTTGTTTCCATCTGACATATTGGTAGGCCTCACAGCTACCATCCAGCATCTTGTTTCCACCTGTCCTTTATCGCTGTTAGGGGCGCTTTTATCGCTCTCGCTCGGCCACCTTGTTGGTTCTACAGTTCGCCGCTATGGGTGCTGTTTTTTTATTTCGGAGCTCAAAATGTCATATGAATAAGGGCGGGATCAACCACCGAACCATAGGTCGGCATGCACAGGCCTTAGACCATTCGGCTATCGGGACATATTCTCTGTCAAGTATTTATCAGGAGTAGTAGAGTGTGTGTGGGGAGACGAATAAATAGTTTGTCGTAACTATTCTAATGCTTAGAAATAATTTATTATGTACATTTTTGATTATCCGAGACTTACATAGACCAGCAATAAGTATATTTTTTTTTTCCATATAGTCATAATTTTTTTGAGTGTATTTTTTTTAAGTATTTATTTTTAGGAATATTATTTATTTTTAAAAATATTATGAAATGGTGTTGTTAGAAATAAAACACATTTTTTATTACATTTTTTTCATCATTTAGGTTACTGGAGTTGAGTATGCGAGCATGTACGGATAGACAGGGCAGCTGATCTTGTCAAAACAATCATACAACTATCAAACATCTAGGAATAAATTCCTTTATAATTAATTAAAAATATTTTATTTAAATTTATTTTATATATCATGTGAAAAATGACCAACTTTCAATTAAAAAAACAATAAAATGAATTGAAAATATATTATTAATAAAAAATTGGTTTAAAAAGATAAATCATGTAAATTTTGGTAACATTTTTAAAAAGAAAAAAATACTCATGGATGGATAGATGGGGATTTGAAACCCACAATTTCTCTAACAGTAGTTGGGTACTCTAACCAGTGAACTACATAAGCTAAGATAGGAAGGTTTTCTTAAAATCTGCTATAATAGCCACCAAACGAAGATACTGCCATTCCCTCATACAATTACAGACATTTTTAATGTATTAAACATTTTGTTAAATATTTTTTCATCCAGCATATATGGACATTGACCACATTTATTGTAGAGCTTTTTCAGTTTAATTTCAGCGTATTTACAATTTTGAAAACTTTCTAAATTCAAATAATATATTAAAACAGTTTTGTTATTTTCAGTTGGGGTAAAAATCATATATTCCTATGGTGACATTAAGTGTTTTTATATATTCTTTTTAAATAACTATTTAGCAGACCACATTTCTTCACAAGTCGGCTAATAAGGAAGCGAATATGTATAGTCATTTAGGAAGGCGAATATAATTTGCGAACTCTTATGAGGCAGGATCGTGAAATTCAGTTTGCATTTATTATTTCAAGTGTCACGCAAATATGTCTATTTCTGGTAGCCATATTACTTTTTATAGCCATAGGGTATGTCAAATTGAAAATCTGTGTTTATAATTCCATTTCATATTTTTCTTTAATGTAAAACATTTACGTATGTTTTGCTACTTCGTAGCGAAATTGTACATAGGGTATAGCAGAAACATGCAAAAAATTCTCTCAACTTCATTTCTGGTCTCCTCTCTTGAAGTGTAATTATTACACGATGTCGTAATTTGTAAATAATTCTCTGCCTCGTCTATTTTGTTGACATAAATAAATGTACACTGATTATTTAACTGTTTGTTTATGTGACCAATCCAAGCCAATCATATAAGTAACGACTATCTGCACAAGTATGATATAATCATGATAATATGGATCAGTATCCACCAACACTTTTAAAAGCATAGTTGTCTGTGGTTTACGATCCAATAGGCCCTTGAGACTCGGAATTTACAAGGGCAGCTAGAGCGATAATCATTAATGCTCTTCTCAAACATCATTCCTTCGCAATCCTCACCCATTCTCAATAATCCTTCGATCAAAGCCAATCCCTCACTCGTTTTTTCGATCAATTCTTTAGTTTGTACTCCTCTCCCACACATCAAGAAATTTTATTCATTCGCCACCTCCAAAATGTATACATGTTGACTGTATTAACGTTTTGTATCCAGACAACTATCCACCATGCATTCTTATACTAGAGTCTTTATTATCACACTAAATGCCGATATTTCTGTTAANAATGCATTCTTATACTAGAGTCTTTATTATCACACTAAATGCCGATATTTCAGTTAATAGTTGAGTGCTCATAGCACCACTTTAAAGTTGTGAATAAAAAGGATACGACACAAAAATTACGAAAAAACNTAGTTGTCTGTGGTTTACGATCCAATAGGCCCTTGAGACTCGGAATTTACAAGGGCAGCTAGAGCGATAATCATTAATGCTCTTCTCAAACATCATTCCTTCGCAATCCTCACCCATTCTCAATAATCCTTCGATCAAAGCCAATCCCTCATTCGTTTTTTCGATCAATTCTTTAGTTTGTACTCCTCTCCCACACATCAAGAAATTTTATTCATTCGCCACCTCCAAAATGTATACATGTTGACTGTATTAACGTTTTGTATCCAGACAACTATCCACCATGCATTCTTATACTAGAGTCTTTATTATCACACTAAATGCCGATATTTCTGTTAATAGTTGAGTGCTCATAGCACCACTTTAAAGTTGTGAATAAAAAGGATACGACACAAAAATTACGAAAAAACAATTATTTTATAATAATTTATTATTATTTCGTAACCACAATTTCATAAGAAAGCAGTTCATCACATCATACGATATATCCCCGTTCCTTCAGTTTATTAATGATTGAATATATCACAACAATGTGTGAGATACCTGCTTTTTTGCAGGTCAATCAATATCTAAGTCAATCAACTAGTTCACTCGGGTCATCGAGAAATATGTAAAGAGCATTCCTGAAGAATTCTACCTTCTTCGCATTATTTGTCGAAGAAAACCTGATGGTGAAATGCGTGGGAACGTCTTGGGAATCGTCTTCCTTTACATCAGATACTTCATCAATGCTGTGTTCATGAATGTTTTCACCTCCTGTTTCATCATCAATTAAAAATTTACTTTTGTTTGTAGGAACCACATGGACATATAAGTATATATAGAGACGACAACTGTTTCTTCTGAAGTTTGTAGACTTCACGCAAACGTATTGCAAGTGTACATTCCACACATAGCGACAGAATAATGCCTTGTAGGTCTCTCATTCCGTCATTACATTAACTGTCCCATCATAATCGTCTGCGGATACAGTACCCATCGAAGTAGCAGGAGGTATTGGCAACATCACTTGCTGGCTTCCAGTAGACAAACCCTTGCAAATCTCGATGTGTTCCTTGTGCGTATCGCCTTACATAAACAGCATGATAGCAATGACATAATTATACATCGCGCAAAAAGGACTGTTCATACAGGTGGTTCTCTCGTGGCACCGAGCATGGCAGCTTTTACTGAAAATCCTTCCAAAGCAAAAACATTTTTTTTCATATAATTTTCCAGCATTGGGTAAAGTTAAAACTATAGATGTAAGCTCTATAGTATACTTTGTACAATCATTGGCTTGCATCATATTCATTAAAAAACCGACATTCTTTCTACAGTATCAACTTGTGTGTATAATTTGCCTAGCAACTTCTCTATACATATATTTATTACCGTAGTTCGTCAGCGAGATTTAAGCATTTTTATGCATCCATTCAACCAGACATTTTATATATTCCCTTGATCACATTACCATGCAGTTACATCTTCAACAGTTTCTTTCAAGCAAGTTATTTGTTCAGTTTAAAATCATCGTAANTACATCTTCAACAGTTTCTTTCAAGAAAGTTATTTGTTCAGTTTTAAATCATCGTAACTCAGGCGACAAAAGTCATGGGATACCTCTTAATATCGTGCCGGACCTCCTTTTGCCCGGCGAAGTGCAGCAACACGATGTGGCATGGACTCCACAAGTCGTTGGAAGTCCCCGGCAGAAATATTGAGCCAAACTGCCTCTATAGACGTCCATAATTGCGAAAGTGTTGCCGGTGCAGGAGTGTGTGTACCAACTGACTTCTCGATTATGTCCCATAAATGTTCGATGGGATTCATGACGGGCGATCTTGGTGGCCAAATCATTAGCTGGAATTTTGCAGAATGTTCTTCAAACCAATCGCGAACAGTTGTGGCCCGGTGACTTAATGCATTGTCATCCATAAAAATCCCATCGTTGTTTGGGTACATGAAGTCCATAAATTGCTGTAAGTGGTCTCCAAGTAGCTGAACATAATCCTTTGCAGTTAATGTTCGGTTCAGTTGGAACAGAGGACCCAGTCCATTCCATGTAAAAACAGCCCACACCATTATGGAGCCACCATCAGCTTGCACAGTTCCTTGTTGACAACTTGGGTCCATGGATTCATGGGGTCTGCACCACACTCGAACCCTACCATCAGCTCTTACCAACTGAAATTGGAACTCATCAGACCATGCCACTGTTTTACAGTCGTCTAGGGTCCAACCGATATGGTCACGAGCCCAGGAGATGCGCTGCAGGCGATGTAGTAAAGACACTCGAGTCGGTCTTCTGCTGGCATAGCCCAGTACAGCCAAATTTCGCCGCACTGTCCTAATGGACACGTCCGTCGTACATCCCACATTGATTCCTGCGGTTATTTCACCCAGTGTTGCTTGTCTGTTAACACTGACCATTCTGCGCACACATCGTTGGCCCTTGTCATTAAATGCCTGCGGTCGGTAACTGCATTGTCCATGGTGAGAGGTTATGCCTGAAATTAGGTATTCTCGGCACACTCTTGACACTGTGGATCTAGGAGTGTTGAATTCCCTAACTATTTCCGAAATGGAATGTCCCATGCGTCTAGCTTCAACTACCATTCCGCGTTCAAAGTCTGTTAATTCCCATCGTGCGGCCATAATCATGTAAGAAACCTTTTCACATGAATCACTTGACTACAAATGAAAGCCCAACCAATGCACTGCCCATTTATACATTTTGTACGCGATACTTCTGCCATCCGTATATTTGCATATTGCTATCCCATGACTTTTGCCTCCTTAGTGTAAAGCAGGCAACTGACTCCAGAAATACCGACCATTAACAAGAATAATACATTAAAAACTCCTAACGACCTCTAAATGACCCCTAATGGCCCATGAATGACCCTTAATGCCCCAAAATTTCCCCTAAATGAATCCTATTGATTACTCAATGAGTCCTAAAAGACCCTAATGACCACCAATTAATTCTAAATAACTCCCAATGTCTCTTAAATAACCCCCAACAACCCCAAATGACCCATAAATTACCCATGACCCATAAACGACCCCTAATTGTTGTAAGTGTGGCACTGATTGTGGTGCGTGTGATGCTGGCGCAGGTGCCCCATCAAAAAATGTCAATAGTATTGGGACAACGTCAGGTGTTAATGTTCCTTTGGCTCCATAAGATATTTCAGTTGCTTACATGAGCTGTGACGAAGTGTATTTCACGACTGCCACTGTCAAACTAAGCTTCCTAACTGGAATACAGCTGCTTTTGTACCCGCACAAATGCACTATACTAGCCACTGTAACTCATGCTTGTCATCTGCAATAGCCACACCAGACAAAATACTCTCATCGTCCATACCACTTACTATAAGTCTAATCGTCCATACCACTTACTATAAGTCTAATCGTCCATACCACTTACTATAAGTCAAGCATTCCTCAACCATTCAATCCACACTGAACTTACCAAAAATTTACATACTGCTCATATGTTCTGTTATTCTGATAGACACCAGCCAAACATATACTAGTCACTATACCACCATACCAACCAATCATTCGTTTTAACCCAAGACATGCCAGTCCACACAACACCCCATTTCCTATAACCAAAGGAAAATTCAGTCACACGAATCAACCAAACTACCCGATACACCGAAGTAAAATATCCATCTGAACTCAAATGTAACAAGCAACTATACAGCTGAGGCCAGACCATAACCTAACACCCATTCTACATGTTCTACCGAGAAACAGCACTTCATACAACATTTACCAATGTGATAATTGTAACGGGGTGTTTACACGCACTGACAGCTTGAATAGACATAGCAAGATATGCAAAGGTAATGTTTGTTGTTCACCAGGAAGTGAGTGCAAGTATTGTGAAAAGACATTTTCTAGCAACTCTAATCTCAGACAACATGAAGATTGCAACTGTACATTCGCCATTGCTTACAACACTTATCCATGTGATAACTGTGGTGTGGTATATTCGAATAAGTATAGCTTGAATGCTCACAGTAGGTATTGTTCTACAAAACGGACATCATAATTGTTTTGTCAAATGAAGTATAAGTTTTTAATATCCTTTTTTTGTTGGATCTGTAAAATAAATGTAAAATAGGCATATTATTTCTGGGTTATTCATTTATTTTAAATCTTGTCAAAATTAAGCTGTAAGGGACAAAACTAATAAAATTGATGATGGACGTGTATAATAAAATGGGCTATTCATTTGCCATCACATTTGCCATCAAAGCTAAATTTTTCCTGACGAACATACAGAGAATATGGCTATGAATAGATACTTGTAAGCTGTGAAGTTATAAGAACTTAAAACATATGTCCACATGCTCAGTATATCTGATGTAGTGGGTGGCAATGAAACTTTGAATGCTAATTATGAATTAAATATGGGAACCTGTATAAAATAATATTTTTAGACTCAAGAGTACTCTGCGTATAAAGGCATGAGGAGCCTGCGACTAATTATACTGAATTATATATATATATATATATATACTGATTGGTTATTGCAAACTGAATGTTGAGATAATACTAAACATAAAGATCAATTAAGAGTTTTTTTCAGTTCCTAGGTTTCTGTGGTTGTCTACAAAATATGTGTATACAGGCATGCTCTCGGTTAAAGCTCAAATGTTGTTCTATCTTGGCAGGAACCACTTTGGCAGTAGTCTGGGTGTATGAGTTCGCATCTGCTTGAAAACGAAGCAAGCCGCTGGTTGTATGAAATAGAGTCCGGGAAATGTGTCTGTACACATAGCTTCGTCGATTATCACATCATTATATGAAAAACAAAGTCTTGCTTTTATGAAGAACTTTTGATAATAACTGATGCTGTGTAAAGAGCAACTGCTCGAAAGGACTGACATTCGGACTGCTACGAGGTGATGGACGTGGTATGCTATTTACTAGATTCAATAATTTGAATTTGCTTAACAAGACATGTAAATGTTGTGTTATATCTGCTGAATGGAATGATTGGAATGTTTTTTTTTTGGTAGATATGGACGGTAGTGGGTTTTCAGTATTATTATTAGAAATGGTCTCGCGATTTAGTCGTGTCTTTTTTTTGTATGATCTGCATGATCTGCATAAGCGACCAGTATCATATTGTGGTATGTTTTATAAGTATTGGGTTTTGATTATTTTCGTAGGAATGGATGATAGTTGGCATGTTATAACAGTATGACTTGTTAGTATTATTCGTCTGAATTATTGGTTGTAATATTTTCGGCGCGATGTCTGGGTGGGTTTGTCTGTATGGTTTTCTGTTTTCCTGGTTTATGATAGTAAGCTCTTTGCAAATGGATGTCATTGTCTGTTCAAATGTGTTGTGTGGTGTCATGTGATCTGTGAGTATTGATGGTTGGAATTTGTTTAGCTGGAATATTTCATTTGCTGGTCTGATGTATTACCTACTGATATGACATTTCGATATGGCTGGTTTGCTGGCGAGGGTATACTGTATGGAGTGATCGTATCATNGTATTACCTACTGATATGACATTTCGATATGGCTGGTTTGCTGGCGAGGGTATACTGTATGGAGTGATCGTATCATCAGGTCAAGTGATCGCTATTGCACGACAAAATTGCCTTTCGGAACAATTCGCTGGAATATTTCATAGGAATGTCAGTATGGTGGCTTCGTTGGCATGGCTGGTACGAAGGAAGGGAACTGTAAAGTATGGCCGATATAGTCTAATGGAATGGACCGTATGTAGTGACATGTAGTGGGGTATCGCATGATAGAATATTTTGGTCGGTTCAATCCGTGACTATGACATGGCATCAAATATAATGAGATGGTTTAAACACATTTCGTTTGGTAGTTACAGGTTCGGGGTGTTAAATTGGATTATATGGTATTATTTATGGTTGCGTGGTGGGGAATGCAGGGCGTTAGGGGCGAGGACCCCATTTATATCAAATGAAACATTGTCTTAACATGCTAAAGANGTGGTGGGGAATGCAGGGCGTTAGGGGCGAGGACCCCATTTATATCAAATGAAACATTGTCTTAACATGCTAAAGGATTAATAATAAATAATTAAAAATAGAGTTACGATAGTATATAAATTTATATAATGCGGGGGCTATCCATAACCTTTTCATTGTTAGTTTACTGGGAATTATATTTTAAAAAGACATTCTACTATCTGCATATACATACAAACCTTCATCTGCCAAGAAGCAATGCATATCAGAAGGTTTGGTTATGCCTTCTCCTGCTCCTATTTAGGGCATTTTTAAAACACTTCCTGATTGACTGTATGGTTGATATACTATTAATTTGATTATATGGTAGGCATGGCTATCATGTTGATATGGTACGGCCTGATCACATGTTTGGTGAGGTCAGAATGGTCTCATAACATGATTAGTTTGTATGAGCGTAATGGTTTCACTGCATATTTAATTCGTATGAGAGGGACAAAATTACGGTTGGGATTAATGATTGGAATATATGGTTTCCTANGTATGAGAGGGACAAAATTACGGTTGGGATTAATGATTGGAATATATGGTTTCCTGGAGAGATGGCATGAATTGTTTATATATGTATAAGTGGCGATGTTAGATGGCCGAACGAAGGTGAGTAATTAGCCAATGATAAAAATTGGTGGGGGTGGTGCGAACGCGACTAATTGGTCGAGCGAAGGTTTCCGAAAGCACACAGGATATTAGCCAATGGGAATCATTGGCGGGGGTGAGTAATAAAACAATGAGAAACAGTGGAGGGGGTGGGGCAGTACGGCAACTAAACATATTGGAAGGGGATAGAACGAAGATGAGTAATTAACCAATGAGAATCATTGTTGGGGTGGAAGCGTGTCGACTAATTAACTAATGAGAAATATTTTGTGAGGGTGGGGTAAACGCATCTAATTAATTGGCCGAATGAATGTGAGTAATTGGCCGATGAGAAACGTTGGTGGGGGTAGAGCAATCGTGCAATTAAATATATTGGAAAGGGGGAGTGGTAGGTGTCAGTCTGTGGGACGTATGGCTGGGGGGAGGG
>NQII01010688.1:17653-34559 GCA_002778355.1 Clitarchus hookeri
CCGCCGCCATGGCTCTTCACGTCCGCGTACAGTCAACCGACTAGGAAAAATTTTTTTTTCACAAAACTATTCATATCTCTTAAAGTATAGGCGGGAATTGGTTTAAACAGAGTATTACAAGAGAGCGCGCGGCGGCAAACTTTTTTCCGACTTGATTCACTATTATCGTCACTGCTTATTCCTTATGTTACTTTACGTAACAAAATATATACTTAAACCTGGCCAGACAACATAGTTGTGAATAAAAAAAACACGTAAATTGAATAAGTGTTTCTCGAGTGATAAGCAGACAGACAGACAGAGAGACATTGAGTTTTATATTATGTATAGATAATAGAAATGTTAAAACTAATTCTGTGATATGCATAGATGATAGCAAACACAAAGAAGGAATAAACTTTTAGTAGTCGTGCTATTCATTGACGCGTTTTATACTGCGCAGTCTTAAAAAAATATGCAAAAAGCTTAAACGTCATTTAGTGAATTTTATGAAAACTTCATATTTTTTAACCACTCTTAAACAGTGTTGTTTGCCGTGTGCCTCTAATAAATGCCATACTTGAAAAACAAATCAAGAAAACGCCAATTGTATCTGAATAAATGCCATCTCTGTTTCTCGTATATAACTGAAATCGCCATACCCAAGTACTAACGAACGACTGTAAGTATGGAGACAACCAAGAACTCTGCCGATTCTAAACAGTCTGGAATCCATCCATCATCTCTACAGAGAAGTGAAACTACAACATGTAGCAGGTTACACGTCTTGTCGATGTTGTTACGTCTTATTGCACGCAGACTGCTTGTCGAGTTGTACACGCAGCACTTGTGCGCGATGACTGGATTCCGAATGCACCAGGTGTCTGTGGATCAACTTACCGAGCTCCAAACTTTATCAATCGTTCTCTTACGTAAAGATCAATATTTATTGAACTGCATGTGACACCAATCGTAGTTCCCACACACTACGTACAAACTTTCAAACACCGATATTATTACGCTCGAAAATTTAGTTTATTAAAGACGACAGAACTGACATTCGTAACAATAAACTCATAAAGGAAGAACGGTTAATGTAGGGTAGTAAAATTTTATTACCGGGTAGCTAATGTAACAAAGGCAAATCTTCTACAAATAAAAATATTGTCGTAGAATTATAAATTTTCCTATTACAATACAGGAAAATATCTAACGCACACTAAATGACGTAGACAAAATATCATCATAACTTTTACTGTGAAAACAACCTGATTTATAAAAATCCATACACCTAAGTAAAACAGTATTTTGCTTGGAAAATGATGAAAGTATTTTTCTGACAACTATTATAGTTAACTACTTCGAAATATTTATGAAAGCTACGCAAGAAAAGTTTACAGCAATGCAAATGTGAATATGAATTTTTCCAAGCAGGGGTGTAAAATTATAAAGTTCAAGTAATGGACTGCCTAGAGAATTATCCGGTAACGTTAAAACACCAGTTATTTTACTTGGTAGACAGTGAATCGCTGCATAGTTGCAAAGTGTTCTTGTGTTAGCTTGAAACTGATGCATGTTGTTGCGCTGCAGACACATCAATCCCCAAATGTCACGTTATAATTGAACTTACCCTACGCGTGAACGAGATCGCTGGTTTTCGACCGATCATAATGAACTCAAGCACCCCTCCCTCCTTTCTAAGATGGTTATTTATTCCTCCCAAATGGTCAAACAATTGTCTCCACGCGCTGCTTAGTTCGCAATCCTTCCTTTTACGAAATCGCTGAAAATTTGTAATTTATTTACGGAGTATTTTCGTTATACGTCGGCTTTACGACTTCTGAAAAATCACGTCAAGTGAACGTCAGACCTTGGCATATAATTTACAACGTCAGATGCCACGAGAATGATTTGGCATTTAGATTCACACAATCCGATAGCAAACAATACTAATTATGTGTTTTTTGGACGTAGACATTAACCGTGTCATATTATTGCCTCACTAAATAAAAATCCTTCTATTGTTACTGCTGCTATGGGCTACCAAATACATGCGTTCGGGTTCGATTAACTGTAAAGACGGGAATCTTGCAAGGGTTGAAAACACAGCAAAGTTATAAGTGACATAAGCAAACCACTGCAAAATAATTCTGAAAATTCTACCTAAACTGACTGCGGTCTTCATACATGTGACGTTATAGAATAACTGAAGCTCGCCTCCGGGCTGATATCCCGCCATCACAAAAATATCAGTTTCACATTATCACTGACTCACTTCTTAGTACTGCAAATAATTAACCAATCTAAATACTACAGAAATTGAATCGTGCAGTTATGTAGTATTACTGTCATCGCGTATACACATTAATATTGTTTGCCTACAAGTTTCGATTAAGAAATGAGACAAATGTATTTGTATCATCACTAACCATATTACCGGGAAAAAGACACTATATTCGGCGAAATTCCCCGATATTTAAAAACCAAAACCTAGTATTTATTAGGAAAAAGGGGAAAAAATGTTTATGTTTACATATACAATTTCGTGATCTGCGGCTCTTTCCACGTGTTTATTATTTTACAAGAAAAAATTGGCAAAGAACAATTTGATTTATTTCCGCTTTAGTAATATAACGTCTTCAAGTACAATACCCTTGTGCAAACACACGAAGTACAATAAAAAATAACAAGAATTTTCCGATATAACTAATGAGACACTTTCCTCTACGTGGTCACAAATAATGTTCATGAAGATCTTAAAAACTTAAGACGATAGGTAGCTTTCACGTATCGTTGACACGTATTTGTTTGTGTGTATTTGTGTGTGCGCATGCGCAAACAATAACAGGCGAATCTGCCCAATAGTGAAGCACACATTTTGTCATTGATGATTTGTGTTGCAACGTTTTTTTGTACCTCATAAGGTAAGAGTCACTTGATTATTCCCATTCGTTTCTTTCCAATATGTAATATTTAACGTAAGTTTGAAAGTCACTTGCAGTAATGTATTACTTTTTGGGCTTAATACATTAAATCATAACTTAATGTATTTCATCAAAAGGATGGCACATGTCATCTAGTTAGCGCCAATAAGCGACATTATATCTTTTTTAAAAATCAGTTTCTCTTAAATTTTACACAGTATAACAACCTATCGTTATTTTATGCATTAACTGTTCTGATACTATATCAAGAGTATGTGCTTCAGAACTCCAAATAATTTCGTCAATATATTGTTATGAATGTTTCATAAAAGTGTTATTAGATATTTTGTTGTAAAGATACGCCGAGTTATTATTATATAATTCTGTGTTGTGTTATTGATCACTTTAAAATTTGAAATATATATTTACCTTCAATAAATATATAATGCGATATACAATATTCCAAATGATTCAGCTCAAATAAGTGAATAAACACGTCCTGCGACCCAGTCTCCTTTAGTGTCGTCGCTGAAAACTTGTGCGGTATAATAACGGCAGAATGTTGTTCCTAGAAGAGAATAGAAGTTCCCGGTGGAGCCGGCGCTGGTCTCATCAAACCTCCCCTCCTGGTGGTCGATACCTATTAAAAGGTTATACCAAAAGCACTTCTTTCTACTGTAAATTAATCTCCCACAAACAAAAAAGCTAAATCGGCTCTTTTGTACCGCAGGGTAACACCGGGAACTTGCGTTTTTGAAATCCGCCATGCTGGCCGAACATAATCTAATTGGATAACCTAGTGATTTTAACCATGCATACCTAACCCGTACTGCGCGAGTTCTTCTTTCACGTGAAATTAAGCATGGTGGCATACCATTAGCACAAACACGGCCCGGTGCGCTCGAGTGAGGGACTGGGCTCAGATTTGGGGGACAAACGGTAAACCAGTATTGTTCCCCGCCTCCTCGCCCGCCGAGCGCAAAGAGCATAAAACTATACCACACTGCAGATTTTCCGAACATTCACATTCATGGATGTCGGTAGGAAGCAAGTCATGACCAGTTTCTAGACGGGCAGGAAGAGTTTCCCCGGGTTGAGTNCTTCACATTCATGGATGTCGGTAGGAAGCAAGTCATGACCAGTTTCTAGACGGGCAGGAAGAGTTTCCCCGAGTTGAGTCGCTGACGCAATGACGCACTTAACTTGCCAAGGGCCTCGTCGCGATTCTCCGCCAGCGTCCACTGATCACTCTTGTCTTCTTCCTTTATCTGTACAGTTCTGGTTTTTCTCATCTCCAATATATGCGATCATCATGGCAGAGAAAGGGAGAGTTTCCCTGGGCATGTGCAGCATCGCGCCTAGCACACGCATGCCAGGACCTCGTCGGGATCCCAGTCTGGCCAGTCAGACCCATCCTACTGACATCACACCCCTCCAAGAGAATACAGCCAGACAATAGTGCGCGGTGCGCCCGCCAGCCTGTATGGAAAATAGGTAGGTAGATCACTGCCCCCCTTCCCCGCCACATTTGGCCAGGCCCTGTGTTATGACTGGGTAGACAACGCAATGCCTAGGGTGGCAGTCAGGAAGGACCTCTCTTTGTAAGCAATGACATTAGAAATGAAACCAGAAACGTATGTAGACAATTACAAATACATTAACCTTACCGGGACTCGAACCCAGAAAATATTGTACCGAGCTAGTGTGCAATTCGCTGCATCATAGAGGTTGAATTCGGAGCATGAACTTCGGATTTAATCAGTCTAATGTTTCGAATGATAGCGTTTACTAACCTTTAATATTTACAGGGCCATTATATTGGAAATAAATGACTAATCCTCTAAAACACGTACGTTGACATGGCCTACCGTAGGCCATGATGATGGCCTACCGTAGGCCATGATGTATTATGACTTTGGTGCAAATCGGTTGTTTGGTCCCTGAGACAAGGTAGAAAAACTTGATTTTTTCTATTTTTTGCTATCGTACAAAAATAAAAAAATGGCTCTATATACGATGGTCCTAATATATACTGTCAGCATACAAATTTTTATTCAATTTGGTTAAAAATTTTAATATATGTGGCAAGCCTATCTAAATTATTTATGAAGCCGCCATTTTTAACATTATTGTCTGACCCATTTAAATCATGAAAATATATATGGCCGTCTGAAACATTTATGGTGTGCACAATTTGTAAAATTAATTTAAATGTTCCAGTGTAACATTTGTTTGGAATCGGTTGATTGGTCGTCGATATAAGGCATACAACCTCCATAATTTTCGTGTGGCAATCTTCATAAATGGAGGATAAAAGTAATGTAGAAGCACATTCGATGATTGTTTACTGCCGATTACAAAGTTATGTTGTAATTTGTTTCGTTAATAAAATTAACTGAGCTAAAATATTTATATAGCCACCATTTTGAAAATAAGTACCTGACCTACTTACAACATGTCAGTTGACACTACCTGCTGTAGTCCTTTTTTTTGCCAACATTTGTAGGAATCTGTCAATTATTTCCTGCGATATGACATAAATACTTTTATTTATTCGCATGGCTATGTTAAAAAAAAATGACGACTACGTATGCTCTATGTACATACTGTTGATAGATGTAATATCTACTGTCAGTAAATAAAGATGCGTTGGAAATGATTACATGTTTTCGACGATATAGAATTTAAAGATAAAATAATTAAATGTCCGCTGTTTTGAAAATAAGTGCGTGACATGCTTAAAAATTTTATTTTACATCATCTGCAACAGCACTACATGTTTACCAAATTTTATAGGAATTGGTCAATTGATTCCCGATATTGGCCATAGAAATTTTATTTATTCGCATAGGGCTATCTTATAAAATGTCGGACAAAATATGTTCCATGTCGATACAGTTAATAGTTGCAATATATGCTACCAGCAAACAAAGTTATTTCATTACATAATTTCGACTTAATACCATTCTAAGCTAAGATAACTACATGGCCACCATTTTGAAAAAAAAAGTTTCTGACATGCTTAAAACATATGAATTAACATAATCTGCATCAGTACTACTTGTTTGTCAAATTTGATAGGAATCGATACATTTTTCCTACCAAGATATGAAATAATAACTTTATTTTTCATAAGGTGCTATCTCCCAAAATTGCTGAAACATGTGGTTTAATATGGTTTAATATATAATATGCTTGTAATATATACTTTCAGTAAACAAAATTTTGTTGAAATTGGGTAAATGGTATGGTAGATATACCAAACAAACGTAAAATACTTATATGGGCGCCATTTCGGAAATAAGAACCTGTGGTGTGCACGTGTGTCACTCCTTAAAATTTTTGAATGCGTGAACGAAATTTCACCAAACTTGGTAAGCATATAATACTTAGTAAGGATACCTGTTTTTTATAGTTTTCAACCAAGTCGTGCATGTATTTTGAAAATGGCGGTCAATTAAATTTTGGGGTGATATGCCATATTTTGGAAAACATTTGGCCGATTTAAACCAAATTTTGTATACCGGTAGAGCATCATGTATGCATAATTATTTTTTAATGGATAATGTTGTTGGTCTGCTATTTGGAGAATTGCACCAAATGAAGAAATAAAGATTTTACAATATATCTCGAAAACTATTAAACCAGGTAAGTAATAATATAACAGGCCAAGGAAACATAAGTAATTTAACTTGATCAGGTACTTATTTTCAAAATGGCGGCCATGCTATTTTTTACATTTATTTAGTTTGTCTGCCATATAATTTAACCAATTTCAAACACAATTTTTTATACTGAATGTATATTTTACACGCATAATATATTCCAGCACATAACCACTTTTGTTTGTCATTTTGGAAGAAAGCGCCATATGAATAAATCAAGTTATTATGTCATATCTCGCTTAAAAATAACCGATTCCTACCAGATTTGGCAAACAAGTAGCATCGACGCAGATTATGTTAAATAATGTGTTTTAAGAATGTCAGATACTTAGTTTAAAAATGGTGGCAATATAGCTTAGAATTTTATATCGTCGAAACTAGGTAATCAATTCCAACACAACATTGTATGCTGGCAGTATATATTACAACTATCAACTCTATCTACAAGGAACATCTTTTGTCCACCATTTAGTAAGATAGTGCCATGATAATAAATAAAATTTTTATGTCATATTTCAGGAAACAATTGACCAATTCCTATAAATTTTGGCAAACTAATAGTACTGCAAGGTGGTGTAAACTGGTATTTTTTAATTAGATTAGGCACTTATTTTCAATACGGTGGCTATATAAATATTTAAGCTCAATATATTTTACTAACGAAACAAATTACAACTTGTATGCTGACAATACATATTACAATCATCAGATCTGTCTTTGCAGAGTTTAATTTATCTGCCATTTTTTTNCAACTTGTATGCTGACAATACATATTACAATCATCAGATCTGTCTTTGCAGAGTTTAATTTATCTGCCATTTTTTTAGATAGCCCTGCAAATAAGAAATCCATTTTTAATCTAATATCTAGGGAAACAATCAACCCATTGTTAAGAAATTAGGTGAAGATGTACTGTGGTAGCGTATATTAATAAACGTATATATTTTTTAAGTATGACACACTTATATTCAGAATGGCAGCCATGAAATCATTTCAGTTTTGTGTGCTACATCTACTAAACTATGTAATCATTTTTAACTTCACTGTGTATACTGGCAGTACACAATCATCGAGTGTGCTACTGCATTACTTTTTTTTCCTCTATTTATGAAGATCACATGAAATTATGGAGGTTTTATGCCATATCTCAAGGACCAATCAAGCGATTCCCACAAAATGTAACACTGGAACATTTAAACTAATTTTACCAAATTTCGCACACCATAAATGCTACAGAAGGCCATGTAAACGTTAATGATTTAAATGGGTCAGGCAACAATGTTCAAAATGGTATCTTCATAAATAATTTAGGAAAATTTGCCACATATATCTATTTAAAAATTTAACCAGATTAAAAAAAAATTTGTATGTAGACAGTGTACATTACAAGCATTGTATATAGAGCCTATTTTTTTTTGGCAATTTTCTTTGATTTCATCAAATAATAAAATAAGGTTTTTATGCCATATCTCATGGACCGAACAACCTATTTCCACCGAATTCTTCACACAGGTAGCGCTACGTTAGGCCATGTACAATTTCATGTTTTGAGTACCTCAGACACTTATTTTCAAAATGACAGCCCTGTAAATATTGAAGGTGAGTAAACCCAATCAGTTGAAACATTAGACTGATTAAATCGAAATCTGATGCTCCGAATCCAATCTCCGTAATGCAGTTGGTTGCTCACTAGCTTATGGTACGAGGTTTCCTGTGTTCGAATCCAGGGTAAGGCTCGTGTGTATTTGTAATTGTCTCACTACTGTTGCATGTCTCTGTTTCCATTTATAATGATATTGCTTTCAACGATACAAGTACTACTTTCTAACTCAGTTTTTAAGAACTTATTTAAAATCATTTCCACTCATGTTGAGGAACGTTGGCACATTAGTTATAACAGTAACTACCTGTTATCTAATATTTGGCTAACTGTTTATAACTAGCCTGTTTATGATATAAAATGCAGCCTGGTTTGATAGAGGGGGGGGGGGGGCTCCAAAATTAAAAAATTGACTTAAAATTAAAATTAAATCACAGCGACAAATGTAAATAGATGGCGACATTAACTATTTTATTTTCTTTATTTAAGTTGTTATTTCAAATTAAAGTATTGTTTAGTGGGTTCATAAAATGTAATTCAATCAAAAACTGTTTTCGTATTCTATACACTAGTCAATACCTTATCTGGTTAGAGCCTTAAATGCTGTATGTTGTTTATTTAGCTTTATATTCTGCAACAAATATGTCAGTTTCCTCATTATTGCAAAAGAATACACAACCCCAGTCTTCATTGTCTTAGAACCCTCCACCTCTGAGGTAACCTGTCGGATAACTTTCCAAATCGGTGACAATGTAGTTGTTGGTCTGCATGCACGTACGTATAAGAAATGCCGGGTTGTTAGTTTCTCAGGCTGCATACCTCTCAGGCATTAGTACGCACGACTTTTAAAATACACATATTGCGGAAACGGTCAACCTGAGCGAGTTCTGACAAGAACACGGGCTGATTACGTTATTGTTGCGAAAACTGAGATAAAGCAGTGTTTTAAAATTAGAGGTCAAAAGATGGTGCCGGCTCTCGTTTAGTGCTGAAGGGGGATAGTACTACCCCCATACTTCCACAGGGTCAAGATCTCCCGTTTATTTGACACTGCTCATGTTTCTCTTAAGTTATCTCAAACGGTTTCTCATGTTTTAAAATAAAATATAATATTAATTCGATTTTCAGGGATTTAACAACCTCCACAGTATAAAGTTTATGGAGACAAATACCAAACACATTTTCGAATTACTTTCGTATAAGGAATTACCTCCTTAATTGCACATACTTTTTCCTGTATATCTTAAATCGCAATTTATAACAACAATGAGATTCTGCTAAACGGCTGTAAATAAACTATCAAAATTGTTATTCTTAACTTATTAATTTTAAATAAATGGTAGAATCTTATTTTAAGTGTGAAACGGAGCGCCAATGCAACTAATAAAATTAATATGCCTGAGGTCATTGCCTGAGTAAACTATAAACTATACCATGAAAAATGTTTTGTCGGTGTTAACACATTACGAAATATGATTATACTTATATTTCTTTTTCGAAGGAGGCATGTCAAAAAGGTTTGAAAACAGTTTTTAAACTTTAACTAAATGAATATCTATAGCATATAATTAACAGTGCCACAAAATTTGCAATAGTTTGAAATTTTACTATAATTTTAATGCATATTTTATTTAAAATATGCAATATTACTCAACGTTTGATATTAACTTATGTTCTCAAANGGCATGTCAAAAAGGTTTGAAAACAGTTTTTAAACTTTAACTAAATGAATATCTATAGCATATAATTAACAGTGCTACAAAATTTGCAATAGTTTGAAATTATACTATAATTTTAATGCATATTTTATTTAAAATATGCAATATTACTCAACGTTTGATATTAACTTATGTTCTCAAANTACTATAATTTTAATGCATATTTTATTTAAAATATGCAATATTACTCAACGTTTGATATTAACTTATGTTCTCAAACAAAATCAAACAAACCTCATAGTAGTAATAATTACGTCCTGTTTGTAATATATTCACATATTATGTGGACGGAACTAACTGAAATATTTCATTCATGTACCTCAGGCCTAGAGCGGAACTATTAATTGCATTAAAATAAATTACACTTACATGATTCTCCGTAAGTTTTATCAAATTATTCCTTGCGCTTACCCTATTATTATTTGCTTTTTCTATGTACAGAATACTACAAAATATAAACCACGAATAATAATGTATTAAAATCAAAACGTAGGCTATTTGCGCGATTGTTTGTTAGCCAACTTATGTTTAGAATTAAGAGAATTCGTACCCTTAGTTTAATTTAGTTACATTAATTCTTAATTTAAGCATTTTCGTCGCCCAAACACTGTATATAGATTAAACTTAGTGTCTATAGTAAATATTTTTTGTACGTTTAACAAACGATTCTTAAGAATCTGGGTGGCAAAGATTTTTTTGTAATTGTACAAGATAAATACTATATATTTACAAAACACTATTTTGTGAAACATGCAAAATTGTTTATATCGCTCCATGTTGGTAATAAACTTGAAGTATACAGTACTTCCTTGTTGAAGCTCAACATTAATATTACACATTCCCCAATAAAGTAAGGCAAAATTTGCTCCAAAACACTTGTAACGTTACAAAAATAATCTAGGCAACAAGTTTTCAAATAACACTTTGTTAAAATAAAGACATTTTTTGCAGTGTAATGAAACCGACTCTTAAAATACATAGTTGGAAATTTGGTAAACTAAGTCACTCGTATTCTCCTAAAATTCTCTCAAACACGAACTGTGAATATAATTCGCACCAAGAGACTTGTTCTGTATCCATTTGAAATATAAGACTATGCTAATTACTAAAACAAAACATACTCTCATTTGNTTCCCCCCTTATCTAACCACAGGACAATGTGGAAACGCACCGAAGAAATAGCAGACGAGAGAAAGCTAGGGACGAGGCATTGTTCTGCTACCTACCCCCTCACCCCCTCCCCCCAAAAGGCGCCATGTGCCGACAATTAATGGTGGAGGCTGGCGAGCATAAAAACCCCTTTTCGAGAGTAGAGGGCTTTCAGTTCATTAGTACCACGCAGAGAGGTCAGTCAGTCAATTATTACCGCCAGAGACGTTAGTTCGAGAGAGCAGTCAGTCGAAGATCGCCGAGCAGAGAATTAGGTCAGGGGTTCGGACCCCTGGCCACATCAGTAGAACATCACCACAGTGAGACGGCAGCAACTGCGGCCTTGCCNATCAGTAGAGCATCACCACAGTGAGACGGCAGCAACTGCGGCCTTGCCAAGGCCGCCCATCGCTGGAGCTCACCCACCACAGCTGACATCATTCCAGCAAGAGTTAAGTATACAATCACCGTCAAGAGAAGCCCCCCTCCATCATGAAGTCGTTAGCAGTAAATCCGAGTAACCAAATTATTACAGTACCACACCTCTCAAGTGCTGATGTATTTTATTTGTGTTGAATTCGAGACAATATATATTAGTCCTTCAAAATGAATACAGTAAAAGCCTACCTTATTACAAACCCCTTAACCTTCAGGCATCATATAGTCTGTGCCGCTAAGCATTAACGAAACACGCTACGTACTTTTTGGATGTGTTAATTGGCTTCCCAAGTATGGGGCATACACAGCCTAGCGTCAAGTAAATTGGCTCCCAACTGTGGGGCCTAAATACATCAGTAGATTGCAGCGAACATCTTGCGAGAGAAAAATAACGAAACCCTACAAAAAAAAAAACAGAATTCGGAGTTAGTAATGAATTCCCTCTGAGGAGTTGGAAGTAATATTTTTTGAGTAGCAGTATTTAAAAGTGCAGCTGGCAAGCTGCTCTCCTTTGCCTGCTTCAAAGACAGGGCGAGACCCCTTCTGCCAGGGCATCCTCCCAACTTCCGCCAGACTTTCTNCTCTCCTTTGCCTGCTTCAAAGACAGGGCGAGACCCCTTCTGCCAGGGCATCCTCCCAACTTCCGCCAGACTTTCTCTTGACTTATTGGAAACTTCAGTTTTCATTATGTTTTCCGGAGAGACGAGAGAGGGAGGAAGGCGGATATGTAGGTCGAGCAGTGTACACTCCTCACATACAGATTTGATCAAGCTACGCAACCTGTATCAAAGATTACAGCACGGTATATCTAAGTTGACCACGCTGTCATTTCTCTACTTATGACGTTTATGAACCCTGCAGATATATTCGATGTTATGCATTTGTGACAACAAAAATGTTCTGACTTCTCTGAGCTAAAGAACAAATTCCCATAGTTAACGTCTGGGTGACCTACGGATTTTTTTCATTTTAGTATGTAATTTCTTATCAACATGTTTAACCGCAACGTAAATGTACGAATTTAGTGCGCTTCCATAAAAAAATAGCGCTAAAACAACAAAAAATAGTTTACTGCCATGTTTGGATTTATAGTAACAAAATAAAATTTTTAAGTAACAAAAGTAAAACCAAATGTTCTTAAAAAAAAATTAATATAAACACTTATATACAAAAATTACTTTCAACCGATTTTCAAAAATTCTGGCTGCTCGTTCTGGCGTGACGATGGCTACTGAGGCATGCTGTTATACATCGGGGGGTGGGTAATTATAGTAGCATAATTAGAAACTAGGTACATTCTGTGCACGTTTGAAAAGTTGCTCTAAGATCTGGAGACATAGATGATTTGTGAATTATTTAAGCTACTGACAAAATAACATAACTTTCAGTAAATTTTTTGCCCAAAAATAACAAACAGTTATATATTTTGAGAATAAATTCTAGTCTGAATAAAAATAAGGGTGGGATTCAGTGAGTAAACTGATGTGCGACCAATTTTAATATTTCGATTTAGTTCAAATATATTTTTGGACTGTACATTTCATGAACAAAAATAAGCGCATTGCATGTTAACTAATGGCCGATGTAAATGCTTCTGGTATGTGACACCGGCGCTCTTACTTGATTCCCGTTTTCAATGGCGTTATCTATGAAACGTGATCTTTGGTGAAGACGAACCGTTGAAGGTTCAAGCTAAACCTTCTACAACTCCAAATATTTTTTGAGACAGAGAAAGTGAGAAAGCAGTTACATAGACATGTAGTTTCTAGTCTCTGTAGTGTGTAACGAACGTTTACATTTTTAAAAATGTCAAGGCTTTCATAACTCTTTCATATATGTTGTCTTTTGTCACAAATGAGTGGAGTTAATCTCTTCACAGATGATAAGTAGATACGTGCAAGTCACAGTCAGCTGAGGAAGGCCTACGGAGTTTCTTCTTTTTGCACGTTTTCTCCCCTTCCATTACACTGAGACATGTNCACAGTCAGCCGAGGAAGGCCTACGGAGTTTCTTCTTTTTGCACGTTTTCTCCCCTTCCATTACACTGAGACATGCACGTTGCCAATGACGCAGTAACTTCATTTCCTCTGTCGATGGTTTGACAAGGTCAAACTTTTTGTGAAAATAGATANACGTTGCCAATGACGCAGTAACTTCATTTCCTCTGTCGATGGTTTGACAAGGTCAAACTTTTTGTGAAAATAGATACTGTAACTACAATAAACGAGTGAGTTAGCACGGTTTAACACTCTTGATTCGTATTCGGATGACCTGGGTTCCACAGCGGGTAAAATCATCCTTATTTAGGTTTTTATGTTTTTTCTAAAACATTACAGGCAAATGCCGTAATCTTGACTGAACACAGGCCATGGCCCATTGCTTTCCCGCAGCTGACTTTGCAAGCCAATGGTTACATTGCCAGTGGCCCAGTCGACGAGATAAGCCATGAACAGGAAACAGAGTACCGTGTATTCTTACTGTAGGCCTAATGTGCAGAGAGTAGGACGCCACTTCAGCTGCAGCTAATGACAACAGAACACTGTTGAACATATGAGAATGGGCGGTTCGTACCACTCATAGCTGACTATCGTGGTATGAAGCAGTGACTTGCGTAGTGTAAACGAAGGCGCGCGCAGTGTTCTCGATGTTTAGAGTCGCCTTTCGCCAAATATGGTGAGCTGAACCATCAAGAGCTTTACCAGGAATCGAACGTGAGCCCACCAGTTCAGAACCTACACCAATGTCTACTAGGCCGAGGCAGTCATAAAAAAAACTTTTAGTAACTCGTCACTCGCATTTCTAACGTTGATGCAAGTGTTAGTCGGCGCTCAGGCTAAAATACACGTAGATACGGTCAGGCACATAATTTTTCAAAGGTTGATATGAAAGGTTTTATTTTTGCTTAACTCTCTTCGACAGCTGGATCATTAAAGACAGAAACAGTCCACAGAGTGATTTCGGAAAGCCGGGAATCAAACCTAGATCTTCCCGAATGAGAGTGTAGTGTGGTTCCTTTCGTGGTTATATAACAGACGTCGGCTGGGTGCAGGAATATCTGACTTGTATTCGCTGATCAGACGAACACAAGTAGAAAGCCATGTGTTACCCAGGACTCGAGCACAGAACCCCTCGCACCGTAGGACTGCTGCCCAACTACGCTGCTGTGGTGAGCCCCGACGCACGATCGCTGTGCGTGTTTTCAGAAGTGCGTATCTAGAGACGAGACAGAGATCGTCTCCCCGGAGAGAGGATACAGTACTGCAAGGAGCCACGACACCCACAGCCCTTCACGCGCTCCTGTTGCAAACCCCGCGGGACAGTGACCCGAGAGAGAGTGTTGGGCGGAATGCTCCCCTATTGTCCCGGCCGGCAAGTGGCCCGCAAACAAAAGACGCGAGATGATGATGCCCCCCTCTTTCCCCGCTTGCGCTCTGAACCATGGGGGGAGTAACAAAAGTCAGCTCACTGGTCGCGTTGCTTTCCGGCCCGTTGAAGCCGTTCCTCGGCGATGCGCGCGCCGCCAAACAGGATCCATAAACAACACTTTAGTTGTGACGCCTGCCATTTGTGATTTCCTAGTGAAGTAGCTCGACGCGTGACACCAAGTCAGCATACGCAATAAACTACATACTTCTGAAACGAGCCTCTGTAGAATATATCTACACATAATCAACGAATATGAAGAGTACTGTAGAAATAACGAAGCCACGAGAGAATTTCTCTGCGCTTTGAGATCTAGTTTTCTGGATCAACACAAGGCAGCTCCGTTTGCCTGTATCGCCATCGTGCGGTGAATTAAATAACTGAGGCACACCATCTCTCCTTATCTTACTGTTTCTTGCCCCGACACACTGCGGTGTCTTAGAACTAGAAGTGGAGATTACTAGCATTAAATTAGTCGGCTTGCATCATGATGGCGCCACAAGAAAATGAAAGCTATTTTAGAGTAACCTACCGTAGGAGCTACGTGGCCTCGTTCTTGTGGCATTATTCTACACATTGGACTACAAAACTATTTAATTACTTTCTCTTATCTACAGTATTAGTCGCTGCAATTATGATATTAAGTCCAACNATTGGACTACAAAACTATTTAATTACTTTCTCTTATCTACAGTATTAGTCGCTGCAATTATGATATTAAGTCCAAAATATCACATTCTTATCAATGTAACCTTTAAACGTATGGCCAGTGAAAATGCATGTGCTGCGGAAGGATACACAGAGAGCTGAAAACGTAAAATGAGAAGGGATTTCATTTCCAAGTAATCAGTCAACGGCGAACAACCTTTACCGAATCACATGGATTGATCACGGTCACCGAATATCTTCTTAATCAGGTGATCTATTTGTAATACTTAGGTAATACTTTATTTTATTAAACACTGAGTGTTGAAAGACCTAGAATCTTAAACCCCTTCAAAGCAATACAAGTAGCACGTGATCTTCCGATGTCTTTAATAAGAAACAAAAGGAGTTGATGAAAATTTAACTCAGCATAATTACGTGAAAAAGAAACTGTACCATCAGCAACCCAGTGCTTTTAATTAATTAATTTCACTTTTACGTAATATAAAGGGTTGTGTTTAATAAAACAATTTCTTTTGTTCTTAATGTTGGATAGCTTTTTTTCATTTTTTTTTTCAACAAATTCTTTGCTCACCATGTGAATATTTACATAACATAGCAGTGCCAAGACATTCACGACACATTTCTAGTGGCTTTGAGGAAGTTGCCATTGTTGGATTATTTCCAAATTTAGAATCTAATAAATACTGAAGTGCTAGCTGTCACGGCAATAAATAGCGGAATGATTGTGACTTCTTAAATGAGCTCTTTCGAGCGTAAATAAACAAAAATACTGAAACCTGAATTTGTTTCATTAAAATAATAACTGAGTGATATGCATTAAGTAAAATATCTGGTACATCCGGGATTTGAACCCATAAACTGCCGTCGACAACGAAAGGCTGCACTTACCTATGAAAAAATTAGCTTAGATGACAGTAACTCAGAAATAACTTTTTTTTTACATGTACATTGGATTGTTCGTTATCTGACAGACCTTTCAGTATCTCGATGTATGGCGTAGTTAGTTGTGGCACAAATTCATGGAGAAACTTAAATTTACTATGGCCATAAATATGTTAAATTTCGCTTCGTTCACGTGTAGACAGCATGTGCATTTCAGCGCTGCTCCATACACACCTCACTTCACCCTCGTCGGCTCTCGAGACCTCTAAGACTGTACAACAGCAATGCTCTTCGTTAATCTTAGTGGCCGGGCTGTGGTGGAGCAGGACAACACAGAGCCCATGCTTGGTGACCGCACATCTGAACAGTCTGTTTCCGTGCAGCGCACAGGGGAAGAGGCGGAAATCCCACAGCAACGCAGCGCTTCTCGTTTGTTACCATTTGCGGCTGTCTGCGCGA
>NQII01010689.1:0-21340 GCA_002778355.1 Clitarchus hookeri
GAAGGTATGCAGGAGGCAATTCACACCATGAATCCTGCAGGACAGTCCACAAATCCAATCTGCACCAATTTGAAAGGGTTGCACGTCTGTCACGTTTAAGACGCCCGCCTACCTGAGAGCAAGTTGGTCGTTCCGGTCTGTGTGAACCGCTTCGTATAATGAATGGCTTGATCCGCCATCTTCCGTAAACGGCATGAAGCGCCACATATATTAATTACGTTTTGAAGTTCAAGTTTGTTTAATTAGGAAAACAGGCGAAGTAGTGTATTGACTGGATGATCCTGAAAATAAATTATTTCGTATCAGTGACAGATAAAAGTGATTTTTGTGAATAAATCCTCCAAGGGTTGACATTGAACTACACGTGTTCTCGGATTTTGAATACGAAAGTGAATCATTATTGTAACTAATGCATTTCTAAACAGTTATTNTATATAATCCAAGGAGTATAAAGTTAACTTCGCTAAAAATATTTACGTACCCAGTGTGTCTATTACTCGCGTCGGTTCTTTCGATGAAGTTATAACTTTCTAGGTTATAATAAGATAAATGTCGTATCCGAACGAGCAAAATTTTCTACTGCTCCATCAAAACAATTTGTAATTCAACATGATACCGTCTCTTAAGAAAATTCGCAAAACAGTACAGTCTCATGAAATACGTTAAACCAGCCCCCCTTTCCAAAATACCAGTGAACCCGCAATAGAATAAACAACTTATCACAACATTTNTCCAAAATACCAGTGAACCCGCAATAGAATAAACAACTTATCACAACATTTGTTTACAAGCAATGCTTAAATCATTGCCAGAACCACTGTAAGCAGAAGGATACACCATGGCCGCGCTACTTTTCTAGTACTGTGAAAATTTAGCGTGCTTACGTGAAATAGAGTAAACGATACAATCTGATTCTGTCTCGTTGTTTCGGCTCTCAAGACCTCGTTGTTAAGAGCCCCCCAANAAATAGAGTAAACGATACAATCTGATTCTGTCTCGTTGTTTCGGCTCTCAAGACCTCGTTGTTAAGAGCCCCCCAAATCTCTCAACTTAACTCTGTCTCGTTGTTCGTAACAAACTCCCCTCCCCTTATCATCTCTTCTCCTATCTCCCTCTCCCCATATCCCTCTCCCACTTTCTCTTGGTCAACTACACGAAAGTGTCTCCCGCTGAAGAGGCATTCCTGTCGAAAAACCAATATGAGCTAAATGCAGGAATGCGTTGCACGAGACCTGCAAACTTTCGTGATTACCTGGCAG
This sequence comes from Clitarchus hookeri, assembly GCA_002778355.1. NCBI lineage: Eukaryota > Metazoa > Arthropoda > Insecta > Phasmatodea > Phasmatidae > Clitarchus > Clitarchus hookeri. The sequence continues at coordinate 1,260 of NQII01010689.1, forward strand.
AGGCCCATATTTTTATTTCAAAAGTATTACCTAAGCTTCTTAATATTATTCACTTGGTTCTCTGAAGGTTTTCGTGATGCGTGACCGCTTAACCTTCACCATCGTTAGTCGAGAAGGACGAATTGGTTTGGGGGAGCATCGTTTGTCCTAAACTATTTTTTCCCCAATAGGCACTCGCTCTAAACGCGTTTACCCTAAAAGTAAGTTTCCTGTTACTTATCCGGAAAAAAAGCTGCATACGAGCATTCTCACTAAACGTTGTTTGTCATGAAGGCTTTTTGCCCTAAAGGCAATTTGCCCTAACGTTTAAAGCAAACTATTTTAGTGGGTCTTCTCGAGGTTTTCCTATTTCCCCTTTCATCTGATTCCGTCTCTGCTTCATCTCAGGGTTTCATTTCATTACGTACTTGAAGGCTGACGGGAACCTATGGTGCCCTTCTCGGAAGCTCCCACTCAGTGTTATCACAGAGTATGTGAGTACATACACAGATATGAAATGACCTGGTAGTTCCTTTCATGTGGGCGTACCATTCTCTGATTGGCTGCTCGAGGCTTTGGAAACGGGCCTTTCATCTAATTGGCTACTGTTTGCTGCGAAAGGTTACCTATAGGCTGGTATACCGGCTGGCGAGTACGTGCAAGTTTAAGACCATTTATTTATTACTGGCCGTCGTCTTTGTCAGACGCTGGTAATCACGTTGATTTCGCCAAAAACCACTCATCTCCACTGCATTTCTTTTCTTCAGTAAACTTCATAGACTGTAATGGGAGTTTTTAACNTTCGCCAAAAACCACTCATCTCCACTGCATTTCTTTTCTTCAGTAAACTTCATAGACTGTAATGGGAGTTTTTAACCTATACGCGGTATGGAAAATACAGCGTACATCAAGCTGGGAATATACCGGGAGTTTTTGAACAACAGACAAGTTCAAGCGTAGGTTATTCCCACGTTCCCTAAAGTAATTATTAAGGGAGCTATGCGCCCCTAAAAGTCGAGTTTTAAAATGTTTTTCGTCCAAAATATCATAAACTACTGGCAATTAAGCAATGCCGTTTTGTACAACGGAGATCGTATAGCTCTGAAAAGCGGTTGGCAATATATTATCCAGTTCATTAGGAGAATGTGGGTTGGCATCCTATTTTTGAATTAAACTTTGTAACGCCTAGATGTACGCGATTTTTTACGACAACTTATGAATCAACACGTCTAAATTAATAAAAAAAAAATGGTCATCTTGTCACAACATTGTCAGGTGAACAGTTTTAGGAAAATGCATGCGTAACACTCAAAGCAGAATGTGTGATGCCTGATAGGTAGGTACACTCATAGAAATTACTATAGATTTACGGAAACTTTACGGAGATGTAAAGTTATTTTACGGAAAGGCAGTCCGTAATGACCAATAACGGAAATGAGTTCCGTAAATATAAAATACGGAAACTCTTCGTATTCTTATGGTTTCGACTTTGAGATACGAACAATGCTGATGATACCTGAAGCGTATAAAATCCTATCTTCACAATACTTCTTCGTGTAAAATAGTAGTATGTAAGTGACAAACCACTCATGGAGTGCCGATTATTTGATTCTTTTTCAAATTCCACTACAGGACAAAACCTTTATATACAGTGAAATACGCACACAACGAAAATAAAACTATTTATTCGTTACCTAGTTTCATAAACCGCAAATAAAACAACATAGCTAGCGCTCTAATACTACTTGAAACTAAGAGAGGCGCGTTCGTCACTTTCGTGTAAAATCCATATTTACGAAATACAGTAATTAGTGTAAAGGTGTGGTAGGTGAGTGCCTATATAGCACACAGACATCCAAATAATATCTAATGGATGTCCCCACGGACGTTCTGGATATCCAAGGACATCCAGGAATAGCAAAGTTACATCCAAAATACTGCCAAAAGATATCCAAATATCCGCCCAATATCAACACAAGGATATAGATATTGTGGATATCTATAGACATCTTTAGATTTAGACACTTACCATTAGTAATAGCCATTAGAGGTTTTGTAACATCTAATAGATATCCAGGAAGTGGTAGGAACTGATATCTACTACTAGTTATCCAATGGATATCCTGAAGAGATTCACTTCAGAAAATATATGACATTAAGATATTGTGGATGCAATTGGGCTATCCAGTGGATATCCTTTGTTATGTGGGTGGTTCCAGTTATTGAGTGTTAATTTGTCGATTCGTATTACAATCCTAATACAAGACAAAATATTTAAACTTTGTTTAATTTCTTTGTTATACACAGTGAAATACATTACGGAAAAGAAACACTTTTTCTTATCACTGTTTGTAAAGGAAGCACTCTAACATAACTGAGGTGTGTACATACATAATTATATATGTCTCCTTATTTACAATACTACTTCTTTTAGAAGTGTGGTCGGCGAGTGGATAAGGTGTATTTGTATCTCAAGCAAACTCATGTATTATTTTCACGTAAAAAAATCAAGTTGGAGTGTGGTGACGAAATTTTGATATTTAGTACATTAGTTGGTACTACTGGTGACTTGCAAGTTTATGGACACGTTTCGTAAATTCACGGCGATTTATGTAAAATTTGCGGAGAGAACGTTATTGAAAATAACGAAGAGTCCGTAATTTCTGGAAGATGTCTGGATAATTTGTAACCGGTACTTTCCGTAATTTTACGGACACTTTTTCTAACAGTGTAAGCAACACATAGCAGGAAGACATTTATAATTATGGTTCTGTGAATCCCTCTAGAGGGAAAGTTGTTGAGAGATTTGGGTGGCTCGTAACACAGAGGTCTTGAGAGCCGATAGGGAAAAAGTGGTACATATATTTTCGTCTTATACTTTCCTAAGAAATAACCTGCCAAGGTTTGTCAATGTTATACAAAAACCCCTTGTAGAAATACTGTTATAAACAATTGGGAACTCAACTACTTCTTTGAGTTTTCCTTGAAAATATGTAAGAAAGATAAAATGGAAATTTTACCTCTCGTGATTTCTCAGTACGCATGCGCAATGATTTAGTTAATATGCGAAACATTTCTAAGCGTGTATATTTTTATTACGGAAAAGTATCGATGAACTAGAAACTCATAATCTCACTTTTAAGAAAAACGATGTCGTAGCAAAGTGAACCAAATGAGTAAAGCATGCATCATAAAATTTCATGTTTGCGGGACTTGAAACAGTAAATCGATGTGGGTCTGAAAAGGTTAATAAACAAAACGTCTATGTATTATAGGTAGTCTATTCGCGATATATCCACACAATTAAATAAAAATTTTGAAAAATCTCCCCATGTATAATATGTTTGGTTTTTTTCCTAAATTTATGATGTATCTTAAGAGTTTTATATTTTCGTTAACATAGAAGTGTCATGTTTTTGGTTAAACTTAATTTTTACTTATATTTTATTTATGAATTATTGTGTTTTATTTGCAATCAATATGAGTAAAAAGTGGGAAATAAGTGTGGTGCCATTACCTAGTAAGAAATATTTGTTATGCAAAATATGATTATACTGAGTGCGCATGAATGCGGTGAGTTGCCCATTTGGTGCAGCTTTCTAGACTTAGTTAAACTTTGTTCGCACGAGGCGGAGGAATAGCCTGAAAGTAGAACGTCAGCAGGGCTTCATAAAATTTGGAAGTAACCACCAATATACTACACCCGGGAATCGACGCTACATCGGCCGCAGTACGAAATAATCTCACTCAAAAAAATTTGTCACATGTGTCCACGCACGGCGTTTCACGAGTGTGAAAGAGCGAGAGGGCGAGGTGGTGCCTCACAATACCTGTGGCCGACGTCTGCTGAATGCGGGAGGGGGGGAAATTACTCGTGTTGGCTGGGCCATTCGCGGGACCCACCGACTCGGTCTGGGATTCGAGTTAATTACTACCGCAGTTAGTAGCTCCCTCAGCCACTTGGTTCTAAGTGCGTATAAGCGATACGGTTGTTTTAATGAACGCGGGCGGGCGAGCGACAAACCCTCCCACGCACCACCCCCCCTGCCCCCTTTTCTCCGCGGCCGTGCCCATTTGCTCGACCTCCCGAGAGATCGACCTGATGGTTGCAGCTCCCCCCCGATTGTTTGGAGCGCTGAAAAGGGTTCCGTGGGGTCGCCGGGATGGCGAAGCGCGGCGAGAAAGAGGGATTTCGAAGGGAGTCCACGAAGAGGGCAGCGGAGGAAAGAGGCGGAAATGGCGACGACCATGAACTCCCTTCCTTCTGCCCCTCTGAAAGGAGTCAGCGGATGGGCTTTTCCACCTAGCTGCAAGATTATGTAGCCATTCGGTCATTGCGGGATCGGCAAGAGTACGCGAGGCCGTTCTCGAATTCGCGGCTTGTACGGCGCACGCGACTCTACGGAGTTCTCTCTGGGCTCGGGATAAATGGTTTACCACCCGCTGACTTAGAAATGACGCTCACTCTAGCTAGAGATTGGAGAGCGATGGCCAGATAAACAGTTTGAACGTCGTGTGCGGTTTCGCCATTTCCCGAAACGTCAACTGAAAGTGGTGCGTCGTTTGCCCTAGAGGCGTTTGGCTTAAAACATTTTTTCTCGCATAAATGTCACGCAAACAGGAGCACAATGCGCCTGCACTGCCGAACACAAATCATACGCTTGGCTTGGATTACGTTAGGTTTAGTAAACTATACTCGAAGAGTGTATATATGCAGAGAATTCACAAAGGACAGAATCAATAATAATACTTTAATTTGCGAATCGCAAACACAGAAGAATTGGTTCCACTTTTTTGACTAACGCTTGCTGCGTACGACATAACCAAACTATTTTTTCAGCCCAATTTTCGAGAGAAATATTGGCTTATGTGGCCACCTTATTGTCTGTCTTCCCTTCTAAAAACGTTTGAAGCCCTAGCACTTAATTTTACTTACTCCTATAAACAGTAGAACTGAGGAAGTAACCAGACTTTTATAGTTTTCGACTTTGCTGTGTACTTATTTTCAAAATGACGGGCACTTAAATTTTTTTTATCGATATCCAATATCTCAAGAACTATACAATCAATTTTAACCAAAATCTCTGTACCGACAGCGCACACTGTCAGAATGAATATGACCTCCCTTAATAAATGTAGTTATTACGTATGCCGGCAACTACTCAAAACTATTCCAACCAAATTTCGGACGTGATTAGTGCTATGATATGCCATTTAATCTCGCATAATTTTAACAGATCAGACTCTTATTTCTAAAATATTTTATGTTATGACAAATCTTACCAACCTTTAGACCTGTTTGAACCAAAGCTGATGCGCTGAAGATACATAAATGAGTATTTTATTCACTAATTCGTATCTCATTTTGTCCACGATTTTGTGAGATGGCGCCACCTACGAAACGAAGCTTTTATATCATATTTAAAGGACGATTGCAGCAAATCCCAAAACATTTCGCTTACAAATACTATTATTCCAGACAGTACGAACACAGAATTTTAAATTTATACGGTTCATATTTTCAGAATGGCTTCCTAATTATGCTTTACTTTATACTCATACTAATTATACTCTGGAACAATTGAACAGATCTGAACCCAACTTGGTATGCTTACACCTTACAGTTCTCATTGTGTGCATTCAAATGATAAACTCTGTGGCCCGCCATTTTGAATGTTAGCTGTTCAGTCAGTCAAATGTTTCTCAAGAGCTCTGAAACTTTACAAATAATACATGATGCTATAATGTATGAAGATCTTTTGAAATGCTGGGGATTGAGAAACTTAATTAAATTACAACTTCAAATATTTTTTCATAAAAACATTGTGTATTCAAATTTGGGTTTGCAACATCCTGTTAGGAATGAAAACTAACTGTTATTTTGATATTTTTTTCCTGTTACTTACACGAACTGAATAGTAAAGATATTTACAGTTAGATTTTTTTATTTTGTTTTATTTTGTGGCAATGCTAGCATGATAATGATGGTGCTAAAATTGATTAATATTTTTAGATTGCTAACCATATTTTGTGAAATGGTACAATTATTTACGCGTGTAATTAAATAAATAACAATAATACAATGACACTTGTAGAAAGCTATCTTGATTCACAAATTATAGTTAGTGTCATGTATATCCAATTTCACCTTGCCAATACTGTATTTTCAAGAGGAGAATTCATTCTCACTGCTGCGGACTCTCTTTAAACTATCACAGACGAAACACGTTTTGGCTTAAATGTCAATTATACCACGCATGGTAAATGTTTTCATTTTCATGATTTAATTAAATTTCCAGGGTAATAAATTCAAACTCTTGAAATTGTCTAGTATTGGTACCTTTCGTATTTCCGGTCATTAAAACATCTGTTAAGTAAAATACAAAACTATCATCAATAGTTCCGAAAACTGTGCATTTACGTACTTGTAAACGTCATGTTAAGAACTANTTACGTACTTGTAAACGTCATGTTAAAAACCAATAAATAATCTTGTCGGAGCTGAGTTAGTGCTCTAACAGGCGAATTATAAATAAGAGTTCAAATAATATAAAATGCCTTTTCATTGGTTTGTTTGTTGTAACAAATAAATATTTATACAGAGGCCTACAATTTCAGTTGAAATTCAAAAGTATGAAAACTAGACCAAGATAATGACCTCGAGATAAAATGTTTTACATATTTTGGCTTGAGATCTGGAGGCGATCCACGATTGCTAAGGAAATCTGCGCTTGCCATTATGCTTGTAAATGTCCCTATTACTTGCAGTTTCCTCAGTGTTGTTTCTTTAGCGCAGTGGTGAAAAAGGTGCCAGGTGTGTCCTTGGTCTTGAATGCTAGCTTTGATTAGCCTCCATCCAATAAAGGTAACGTTGTTTGGTGATATTTTCATAAAATTGTTTGGTAATGGAATCAAAATTAGATAATAATTTAAAAAATAATGTTCTATATCTGTATATAGTCGGTTCATGACTGGAAGAAACTTTTGAAAATCAACCTATGAAAAAACACCCTAGCCGTTAGCGACATGCATATAACATTACAAACAGCGGCGAGCGCGGATACAGTTAGGCCGTTAGGTTGCCAGCACAAAGAGATGAAATAGTTCCAAAGTTTTAACGTAATTGTTAATTTATAGCTTACAAATGGGTACCGAAAAGACTTGTATCTTATTATGCCAATTATTAATGACGTGATGGTAACCAAATTAAGATTTCAACGTTTCTTGCATAGTCATATGATCACGCTCAAGGTGAAAGTAACGCGGCCATTTGTTTACTAACCTTCGCTCCTTGTGTTGTTGACACACGTGCCAGAGAATTTGTGCGATTATCTCGTTTAACCTATAATAGTTCATTTATTTATCTTGTTTTACTAATATCCGCTCTTTATTATTTGGTTTTTAATAATGCATGATTTTAATTTCTGCTCACTTTCTCTTTGTACTAATGCCTTTTGTTTTTATGTGTCTCGTGCACGTGTCTTTCCTTTGTCACTCTATTATAACGTTGCAGTATTTGCACATAAGAATTGTTTTCGCATTGTCGAAGACGTAAAATCCTTCACTCGCAAACTCTGCCGTCCTGTCGAAAACCGTCACAACCATTTTTAAATAACGTTTTACAATTGCGCAAAACATCCGACTCAGTCTATCACCACGCCATTTTAAAGTCCGTAGCAATTTCGATCAATACTCATGATCTTGCCTTCGATGTACGAGAATTTATCGAAAGTCACTAACAATCGATTGTAAATAGACAACAACTATCGATTCATCAAAATACTCGCATTTTGCGTTTATAGAATGAAATGTTTTTCGCTGGTATCGCATATTCTTTTGTGTGAAATTCTCAAGATTAAAAACTTTACGCTTGTGGAATATCCATTAATAATATATACATGACTTTTATAATGGGCACGTGCATGTACGAACACATGTGCACACAGTGGAATGTAAACATTGCCATGTGACTGCCACATGGCAGTCACATGGCAANTTGCCCTAGAGGCGTTTGGCTTAAAACATTTTTTCACGCATAAATGTCACGCAAACAGGAGCACAATGCGCCTGCACTGCCGAACACAAAGCATACGCTTGGCTTGGATTACGTTAGGTTTAGTAAACTATACTCGAAGAGAGTATATATGCAGAGAATTCACAAAGGACAGAATCAATAATAATACTTTAATTTGCGAATCGTAAACACAGAAGAATTGGTTCCACTTTTTTGACTAACGCTTGCTGCGTACGACATAACCAAACTTTTTTTTCAGCCCAATTTTCGAGAGAAATATTGGCTTATGTGGCCACCTTATTGTCTGTCTTCCCTTCTAAAAACGTTTGAAGCCCTAGCACTTAATTTTACTTACTCCTATAAACAGCAGAACTGAGGAAGTAACCAGACTTTTATATTTTTCGACTTTGCTGTGTACTTATTTTCAAAATGACGGGCACTTAAATTTTTTTGTCGATATCCAATATCTCAAGAACTGTATAATCAATTTTAACCAAAATCTCTGTACCGACAGCGCACACTGTCAGAATGAATCTGACCTCCCTTAATAAATGTAGTTATTACGTATGCCGGCAACTACTCAAAACTATTCCAACCAAATTTCGGACGTGATTAGTGCTATGATATGCCATTTAATCTCGCATAATTTTAACAGATCAGACTCTTATTTCTAAAATATTTTATGTTATGACAAATCTTACCAACCTTTAGACCTGTTTGAACCAAAGCTGATGCGCTGAAGATACATAAATGAGTATTTTATTCACTAATTCGTATCTCATTTTGTCCACGATTTTGTGAGATGGCGCCACCTACGAAACGAAGCTTTTATATCATATTTAAAGGACGATTGCAGCAAATCCCAAAACATTTCGCTTACAAATACTATTATTCCAGACAGTACGAACACAGAATTTTAAATTTATACGGTTCATATTTTCAGAATGGCTTCCTAATTATGCTTTACTTTATACTCATACTAATTATACTCTGGAACAATTGAACAGATCTGAACCCAACTTGGTATGCTTACACCTTACAGTTCTCATTGTGTGCATTCAAATGATAAACTCTGTGGCCCGCCATTTTGAATGTTAGCTGTTCAGTCAGTCAAATGTTTCTCAAGAGCTCTGAAACTTTACAAATAATACATGATGCTATAATGTATGAATATCTTTTGAAATGCTGGGGATTGAGAAACTTAATTAAATTACAACTTCAAATATTTTTTCATAAAAACATTGTGTATTCAAATTTGGGTTTGCAACATCCTGTTAGGAATGAAAACTAACTGTTATTTTGATATTTTTTTCCTGTTACTTACACGAACTGAATAGTAAAGATATTTACAGTTAGATTTTTTTATTTTGTTTTATTTTGTGGCAATGCTAGCATGATAATGATGGTGCTAAAATTGATTAATATTTTTAGATTGCTAACCATATTTTGTGAAATGGTACAATTATTTACGCGTGTAATTAAATAAATAACAATAATACAATGACACTTGTAGAAAGCTATCTTGATTCACAAATTATAGTTAGTGTCATGTATATCCAATTTCACCTTGCCAATACTGTATTTTCAAGAGGAGAATTCATTCTCACTGCTGCGGACTCTCTTTAAACTATCACAGACGAAACACGTTTTGGCTTAAATGTCAATTATACCACGCATGGTAAATGTTTTCATTTTCATGATTTAATTAAATTTCCAGGGTAATAAATTCAAACTCTTGAAATTGTCTAGTATTGGTACCTTTCGTATTTCCGGTCATTAAAACATCTGTTAAGTAAAATACAAAACTATCATCAATAGTTCCGAAAACTCTGCATTTACGTACTTGTAAACGTCATGTTAAAAACCAATAAATAATCTTGTCGGAGCTGAGTTAGTGCTCTAACAGGCGAATTATAAATAAGAGTTCAAATAATATAAAATGCCTTTTCATTGGTTTGTTTGTTGTAACAAATAAATATTTATACAGAGGCCTACAATTTCAGTTGAAATTCAAAAGTATGAAAACTAGACCAAGATAATGACCTCGAGATAAAATGTTTTACATATTTTGGCTTGAGATCTGGAGGCGATCCACGATTGCTAAGGAAATCTGCGCTTGCCATTATGCTTGTAAATGTCCCTATTACTTGCAGTTTCCTCAGTGTTGTTTCTTTAGCGCAGTGGTGAAAAAGGTGCCAGGTGTGTCCTTGGTCTTGAATGCTAGCTTTGATTAGCCACCATCCAATAAAGGTAACGTTGTTTGGTGATATTTTCATAAAATTGTTTGGTAATGGAATCAAAATTAGATAATAATTTAAAAAATAATGTTCTATATCTGTATATAGTCGGTTCATGACTGGAAGAAACTTTTGAAAATCAACCTATGAAAAAACACCCTAGCCGTTAGCGACATGCATATAACATTACAAACAGCGGCGAGCGCGGATACAGTTAGGCCGTTAGGTTGCCAGCACAAAGAGATGAAATAGTTCCAAAGTTTTAACGTAATTGTTAATTTATAGCTTATAAATGGGTACCGAAAAGACTTGTATCTTATTATGCCAATTATTAATGACGTGATGGTAACCAAATTAAGATTTCAACGTTTCTTGCATAGTCATATGATCACGCTCAAGGTGAAAGTAACGCGGCCATTTCTTTACTAACCTTCGCTCCTTGTGTTGTTGACACACGTGCCAGAGAATTTGTGCGATTATCTCGTTTAACCTATAATATTTCATTTATTTATCTTGTTTTACTAATATCCGCTCTTTATTATTTGGTTTTTAATAACGCATGATTTTAATTTCTGCTCACTTTCTCTTTGTACTAATGCCTTTTGTTTTTATGTGTCTCGTGCACGTGTCTTTCCTTTGTCACTCTATTATAACGTTGCAGTATTTGCACATAAGAATTGTTTTCGCATTGTCGAAGACGTAAAATCCTTCACTCGCAAACTCTGCCGTCCTGTCGAAAACCGTCACAACCATTTTTAAATAACGTTTTACAATTGCGCAAAACATCCGACTCAGTCTATCACCACGCCATTTTAAGGTCCGTAGCAATTTCGATCAATACTCATGATCTTGCCTTCGACGTACGAGAATTTATCGAAAGTCACTAACAATCGATTGTAAATAGACAACAACTATCGATTCATCAAAATACTCGCATTTTGCGTTTATAGAATGAAATGTTTTTCGCTGGTATCGCATATTCTTTTGTGTGAAATTCTCAAGATTAAAAACTTTACGCTTGTGGAATATCCATTAATAATATATACATGACTTTTATAATGGGCACGTGCATGTACGAACACATGTGCACACAGTGGAATGTAAACATTGCCATGTGACTGCCACATGGCAGTCACATGGCAATGTTTGTTTAACTTTGGCGGAAGGATACGAAATGGGCTTGAAAGTAGATCTTTAGCAGGGCTTCAAGAAAGTCTCTTCCAGTCGTGAACCGACTATAGGTTTATAATGAGAAAAAAAAACGCGTGTTCCCGCCTCAGGCAGAGTAATGTACGGATGAGAAGAGGCTGGCTTTAAGCGGAGCAGGCTGCCATACCTGTTACTCAGGCCAGGACTAAGAATGGTCGAAGCAAGACGAGGTGCGGGTGGAGATGCAGTGGAATGAAGATATGGAAGGAAACGGGAGAGTCCGGAGAAAGCCCGCACAACACAGCAGTGTCCACTATTCTCCCCACATTTGTCTTATACCGTTACTTCGAGTTGAAGGTCATCTCATGCATTCCTGTTGTGTCGTAGCAGGTCTCGTAAGCGTGTGTGTGTTCAATTTTCCACTGTTATTTTCAACTGCGATTGCAGCTATGGCTTAAGAAAGGAGAGGAAAACCCGGCTGAGAAATAGTAAAAATTATATTGACAGGAAAAATAAAATTTAACCACTCATTAGTCAAGTGCATCACACATAAATAAAAGCTACTGGAAGATTAGCTATCTTCATTGGAGAAGTTTTGGAAGCAAGAGTACAATGCGAGGCGTAACTTTCTTCCCTTTTGTTTGGAACTGCGCTGGTAAATCAGAGTGATGGGTGGTAGAAGCCAACCATGCTTTCCCGGTTAGGAGTCGAACCCGTGTCTAGTTGACGAGGTCAGCTGATGAACCAGCTTGGCAGTGTGTGCCACAACCGATAGTCAGGCTCGAAACGCAGGTTTGCCAGATTGTCAGACTAAAAATAAAGGAGATTTTCGAAATGACTGCAAATATCACCCCATCTTGACACTATCGACAATAGTTTTACAGTTAGGAGGATGTATTTTATATATAATATACAATATATATACACACATACATATACACACTTATATATAAATTGTACANTTTTACAGTTAGGAGGATGTATTTTATATATAATATACAATATATATACACACATACATATACACACTTATATATATAAATTGTACCAAAACGTACATCTTAAAGCGCTGTTACTAATACCACTTGCTTACATTTATTGGAAAAAAAAATTCTAAGAATATATCGCTGGCAGATGGTTCAGTATTTAGCAACGTCTAATTGAAAATGGAAGGGTTTTTTACGGGGGTTTCAAGCTTGCTAACGCCAGCATAAAAACAGATGGAATTGGCAATAAATACAACTATAAATATAGATTGTGACTATGAAATAAATTTAGTAATAAAATGTAATAAATAGATTTTTCTGAAATCAGGAGAAAACTTGGTCAAATACGTGAGTCGGGAGACAAGAGAGAATTCCTAAGGGGAAACCCTTAAAATACGGGAGACCTGGCAACCATACGTATCTAAAATGAGCAAACTGCCGAATCACCGAGATTTTAATAAAAAATACGACTAGTTGACTGATCTCCCTTGAGTCTTTCGATTCACCAACTTCCGAGTTAGAATTTCGAATTAGAATCTCGGGTAAGACTGTCGTTTCTAGAAGCATGTGTATAGAATGTAATCCGTTTCCCAACTGGTTTCACAACAAAATGCGAAGAAAGTTTGAAAAAAGTAATAATAATAAATGAAAAAAAAGGAATATCAGATATACAAGGAGGTCGTTCTGTAAACATTACAGTACTTGAACATAGACCAAAGTTGAAGAAAACTGATTTTCGTCTTGTGTGTATGTCCCCTACACTACCTCACAAATTGCCGCAGAAAAGTCAAAATCACGCGTTGGAACTGTGACGCAGACGTATGTTCACATTTCGTATTTCAACACTCGTTTTTTCACAAATAATTTTTTTAGCCTGACTGGAATTCTTACTTGCATTAAAATGTAACTAAGAGGAAGCGCAATATAATTTAAAACTAACGTACATACGATAATGGCGAGTTAACGTTTAGTCGAGGTATAGTGACAAAGAAACAGTTCAGTTTTAAAGTGATCACTGCGCAGCCGACATGCGCACATTATCCCACATCTCGTTTACGATTTAGAATCCAGGACCAGCTTGATGGGGTGTTCCCGAACTTTCGAAATGTATTTAGTGTGAACATATCGGTCAGCAGCGACCTTTTTCAAAGGAACGTAGAAAACAGAATCTAAGCGTTATTTAATATTACTCGTGTTTCCTCAACCTACATACATCAGCTGTATTAATAATGTTATTTTGAAACAACTGAATTCCACGAATAGCATTAAAAAAAATGCTAACACAGATTTTTTTTTTAGATCATATATACGATCAGAAACCAAACAAGATGTTGGTTAATATTGAGCAAAATTTTCGACCGAGTNTTTTTTTTTAGATCATATATACGATCAGAAACCAAACAAGATGTTGGTTAATATTGAGCAAAATTTTCGACCGAGTCATTCTCAGAGTTATTTTATGTTTAGCATAACACAGTGGTGTCATTACATAAATGCGGACAAGGCCAGCGAACTGCAGCGACGCTTCGGTAACCAGTTCAGGCGAAGAATCCGGAACTTGTTACAGTTTTTAAAACATGCCACCGAAGCGCCAGTGGATCTCCCCTCCCGGCGGCACGGTGTTCGGGACGATAACGCCACCAGAAACCATATAACACTTGGCAACACTTTGTACGGGGGTCCGTCTGTCCGTGGACCCACGCCGAGAAGAAGCCCTCGAGATGCAACTTGGCGTGCCGCTTGTCGCTTTCCGACACAACACTCAGCCTACGGCGACGGTATCATTCAATTTATACATAGTCCATTCACTTGTTACTTCCAACTTTTCCGAAGCCCTGTTAAAGTAATGCTTTCAGAATATTCCTCCGCCTCATGCAAACAAAGCTTAACCAAATCTAGAACATTTCACCAAAAGGGCAACGCACCGTATTCGTGCGCACTCAGTTAAATAATATTTTTCATAAGAACTATTTGTTNACATTTCACCAAAAGGGCAACGCACCGTATTCGTGCGCACTCAGTTAAATAATATTTTTCATAAGAACTATTTGTCACTAAGCATTACCGACACACATATTTTCTCTCTGTGTCTATTCATATTAATTATTAATTAAATATTATAATTTATAAATGAAATATAAGTTAAATTTTAATTAAATCACAAATAAGATACTTTAACTTTAACATGGGTATAAAACTCTTGTGATAAATGGCGTATTTACATACACGTCATACATGGGGTGATTTTTCAAATGTTTGATTCAAAAAGTGTTAAGAAACCGCGAATAGACTATAGTCATATATTACAATTGATAAGGACCTCCCTCGCTAATAGGTTATATTTATGTACTAACAATACATATATTAAAACTCGGCTCAGTCTTCATAAATAACTTCAGTTTAACTAATATAACCATTTCCTCGTCTAGGTATAAAAAAACACAAACCTTCCCTAGTCCCTATTATAAAATATAAAATCATAACAACAGGCATTAATTTGAAGGTTATCAGCCTGAATCGATTATATAGCGTAAGTTGACCAAAAAAAAAAAATTAATGAAACATGTATTTAAATATGTCGATAAAAATGTATATCAGGCATTCTGTAACTGCAGATGATAAGTGTTTAAATAATTGCAGAAGGAAGAGAAACAAAAATACTAAACAAAACTATTGAGCGAAAGGCGGGAATGGCGAATGAAAATGGAGCGTTCGCTTTGTTTTTAACTGAGAAGAAAATTGATGAAGTAGGAAGAAATACTTGTTGCTTTAGCGCAAACTGATTCCTTTACATATTCTTACTGCACCTGTAAAAAATTATCAAATAAAGAAACGAGTTTCGTATACACGTATACAGTAAGAAGCAGGAGACTGATGCAGCCTTTCTCCTTTCAATTTTCGCGCTTAAAGTGAGTAAAAAAGTTAACATGTTTCGACAGCATTTGGTTGATAATTGTGAATTGTAAACTAGCAGAGATAAATATTTATTTCACGTAAAATTATGTGCGCATCTTGCAACGAAACACGGAACTTGAAAGGGTTTGGAGTATAAATAAACAGGACAAAATTTGATTGTGTAAAAATGTACACTACAGAAAAAGAATTTGAGTTCTAAAAAAAGAGTTGTATCGGGTAGTTAAAATGTCTTAAAATTTTACTATTTATAATTTTTTGAAAAGAGATACATAAAAAAGCTAACCCCCATTGTAATTGAGTACTGAAGTAATATCGTAGTACCAAATAGATCCCTTTACTAACAAAATAAAATATTATGCGGGTAATTTGAAATAATCCTTTGCGGATTTGTACTGATGCAAGCAATCATCCCCTCTTTCCTTTCCCTCCATGAAGTTACTTGTACGACTGCCTCTCTCTCTCTCTCTCTCTCTATCTCTATCTATCTTTCCCTTCCTCTCGTTCTGCTACTGCTGAAGCACTCCCTGGGTTGGGTTCAATATCAGCCAGATGCTGCGAAAGGGAGAGCAGGGGATGAAAAGCATCGCCGGCCGACACAGTGCGCGTGGGAGGTTGGGCGCTCGCTTGCCTCTCCCTCTCTCTCTCTTTTTCTCTATATCTTTAGGGCCACCTACACCGGGTCAAAGTTCAGCTTCAAGTGGGCTGACCTGTTCAGCAGCGGCCGGGTAGGAAGAGAGGACCAGGGAAATGTCGCAGACTGAGCAGGCGTGGCTTGCGATAGTGCGATCCGTAGAGGAAGAAAGAAGAAAACGCTTCTTTTACAGTATTACGGTACTGACGCGGCTGATGTTGGCGTTCACGTAATAACTAATAATAGACTTAGTACGCGATCCGCATACGTTATTGCATATTCAGGTGTAGTTATGAATAGTTTCTCAGAGTCGTGTGCGTTGTTCGCTCTGCACAGGGATATTTGGAGAGTTACTGAAACAGTTTCGCCTTTTATTTTTGGGAGGATTTCATGAAACAAACATATAACAGACACAATAAACCAATGACATGCTTTATTTCGACGTGTCCTACTGGGCACGTAGTCTATTGAGACGTTATCTTGGGATCATCCTTCATTGTTTTCTGACTGCAGAAAAAGCAATCCACAGCAGATCGACACAGTAGACGAATCAAACATCTGTCAACTTCGGCCGCTTTTCAATTTTTCTTAAGAATTACTACTTTTTTTTCACTAGAGGGGAATACAAATTCACTAATCACCTGTCTTCTAGACCTCTTTGTTTCACTGAAAAGTTTTAATTACTGTTACTTAGTATAAAATAAATAGTCTCCGGTAAAGCTGCAGATAAAGCCCTAAGGTCTCATGTTTTTTTTTCGCTGAGGAGAAGTCATTCATCCATCTGCTAATTGAACCTCATCACGCATAGCTCGACCATTGCTTAATGACGTGTTCTCGCGACATGCTTTGAAGCGCTTTTCGTAGCTCGTGTCCTGGTTCGTAATACGACCCATGACATGCTCTGAGGAATGTTCCGTAACTCGCGTACTGGTTCGCGACAGACATGACTCGCGACGAGCTTCGCATCGTATTCCGATAACAACAACTCGATATGCTGCATGGTGGCGGTGGGTGAGGTGTTTTGGCAACGTTTCCCACGAATATGTTAGCAATGAGATCCGCATTCGGCGACATGTTTCGACACTGGCCGTAATCCTCTGTTGGGACGGGTGGTTGGTATGGTCGGTTGGTCTTGCTGGTTCACCCTATCCATTGTTCTAGTCAGTTGGAGTTGAGTCAGTTTGGCAGGAGTTGGTCTCTGCACGAGTCGGACTTGGATAGAGTCAGCCTTGGGTAGAGTCCATATGCAATGTTGGTCGGCCTGGTTAGCTGGTCTGGTTGGCTGGTAGGTTAGCCTAAATGGATGGCACGGTCGTTCCCTCACCAGTGCTGAGGTACGCCGAGCAACCGCGAATGTAAGACGGAGAGCAGAGTCGTGTCTGGTACAGGATGGTCGACGTATAAAACACTTATGAAGAGTGCTGTGTGCGAATGAGTGTTGCCAGTTCACGGTAGTTCTCTCACACCATACCGGTATTTACAGTACACTCGGCGTACTTTTTATTGTACGTAAACGATGCACATCAGTAAACAACTATATTAGTTCATGTTGTTTCCTTTTAGACCATCTATCCAACGGTACCATATTTGACACCTATTCCCATTTACAATTTCAAAGCTCACCCCCCGTACCCTTACCATCGNTAGGCATGCGCGCCAGAAACACAACATGTTTAGTTAATTTCCGTTTGATTGTAGCAAGAAACACACGTTTACGATCAATTTTTATTGTGCGTAAACTACGCACTTCCAAACCATATGATTACATGATTTACTTTATTGTACGTAAACTATGCACATCAGTAAACAACTATATTAGTTCATGTTGTTTCCTTTTAGACGATCTATCCAACGGTACCATATTTGACACCTATTCCCATTTACAATTTCAAAGCTCACCCCCCGTACCCTTACCATCGGTATGTTCGAGGGAATGGGATTACTACCAATCGATGCTTCATATAGGGTATAGTTATCAAAATTGTTTCGCGAACATCCGGTGTCGTGTTGTTTCCGAGAACAAGGTGTGATATGGGTGCTGTGAAACAACCTGTATATATAAATATTACTATCTAAATTTTGACAACAATAAATTTTTTTTAAAAATATTAACTTTTACAGAATTTTGTTATTTTAAGAAGTCCCTGTAAAAAATTTTCTACTAGAATTTTTTTTCTCCAAAACATATAAATTTTAATATCGCAGAGTTATGGATGGTATTATTTTGTTAATTTCGGACAATTATTTCGACACTAGCTGATTTTGTAGTTTATATTCCTACTTTTTAGTGAAAAGTACCCAATTCTTAAATCGAAAACTGAAGGCTGTACCACCAGTTGCTGTATATGTTAGTTACTTGAATTCAAATATCTTGCTAATAAATCTAACGTTATAGAATGTATTAGGAAGTTCAAATAATATTCTTTATTTCATATTTCGGGAATTCACGCACCAAGGGACAATTACATAGCCCTTAAGTGTAAATTAGGAATAGTAAGGAACCTAAATATGTTACTAATGTGCTAATTCTTACTCTTATGAGCACAAAGCGAACAGAAATAAAGTTAAATAAATTCAATTTCTGCAAATTCTGGAAGCCAAACTTGACATTGCGTGTACCTATGGGATTTTCAGCTGTGACCCTATTATTTTATTGGCCGGAAAGTCTGTAGGAAGGTTCAGTGTAGGGCCCTTGATTAGTTTTGTATGAAGCAGATGCGTATATTTTGAGCTACAGCGCTTTGCGAAAAACTGTTTTTAGCGTTTTTAAGTACTCTGAAATGGTTTTTTTTATCGTGCGTGAAATTCTGAAAGTACTCAACAGCCCTGGTCTGAAGTGAGTGTTCTTTTCGTACATATATCGTCCCATGGGATGCACCTTTAATAGTTTCGTGGAAAAACGTGTATTTCAAACACTGCAACGCAGTTCAAGCGACAGGTAGGCGAGGGCCTTAAGAATACACGCGGTTACAAATAGAACATATCTTTTAATTAAGATTATTTCAAAAGCGTCGAATTAACCCGCTTAATCCTCGTGTCTGTGATCGCGGACATGCTGCACTTAAAGGATATTTATGGTCGGAAATGCACACCACGTGGAATCAGTGGCCTGTGTTTTGGGCTTCTTTCTTGCGAGAGTTCTGATTTACTGTAAATTACTGCACCATTCACTTGAGGGTAGTTAATACTGACAACCAATGAACACGCAGTACGTCGTTCATTGGCTGTGCGAAGCACGCCCAACACAATTACAGCACACACAAAAAAAAATTACCGATTAGAGAATTTGCGCTATTAAATTAATTCGGGACTGAACAGGTTAATAGCAAACCAGCTCTGTGATAAAATGTTTGCGGAAAGTGAGAATACGCTATGAATAATCGAGACCGCACTTTGCAACAAATAATTAGCGAGTTAATAAGATAAAATGTGCTAGATTTTATGTTTTCTACGTTAGAGTTTCCAGCACGCTAAAATAAACTATGCCATGAAAAGTGGTATTAAATTTAACACCGCTGTCAGAGGCGATGTAATAAAGCAGAGGTATGAAAAAGAAACCATAACGACTGTTCCGACACATTTATGAAAAATTCTGTAGTGTGACACAGCAGTACTACGTATCGCTTTCAATTTTAGTTATAAGTAATAACATTTAAACCTTCGGTTGTTTGGTAAAGCCGTGCATAGCGTGTCTGGTCTGCTTTCGCTACGGAAGGCTGCCACTGGCTAGCTATACACTGAAAATAAAGTTTTCTTGAATCAAACGAAGTTTGTTTGGCAAAACCAAATTAACTCTTTGTATAAAGGCGATGAAATATTTAATTTTATAATTTATCACACTGGAGGAATTAGAGAGGAAAGCTTTTTGTTCTCCTCCTTGGCGTTATTATGGTTCTGTGCCATTAAGACAGGCAGCAAACAGTATGCTTCAGGTAAGTTATCTGAGGTACTTAAATCATGTGCGTATAAGGTATACGGCACCTTCAAATTAAAAAAAAGAAAGTGAGCACAATACAGACAGATACTGCTTGATAAAAGCGGTTATTTTTATAAGAGGACAGCTGAAATACCAGTAGATGAGAAGTGAATTTGTAAATTCGACATTACTCCACTATAGAGGCATACGTAGACGTAAGAGTGCGCAGAGCGCAGAGTTAGATAATTGGGGG
>NQII01010689.1:21357-33671 GCA_002778355.1 Clitarchus hookeri
GGGGGGGGGGGGGGATGCAAACAGAAAACTAAAAACAAAATTTACTAGACTAAAAATACAAAAAAGAATATACTTAAACATATCTATAACAAACATATCTATAACAAACATTCTATGCTATACTAAACATATTTTTAATATAGTGGTAGTTTCAGACATGTAGAAATACAAAATTGGCAAGATTATTATTGTAATTTCCTAAATATATGATGTAATTAAGGAGTTGGGGGGGGGGTGAAACTGTATCCATACATCTACCCCCCCCCCTTCCCCCATTAACGTTTATTTACAAGACAATCAAAACAATTTTCAAGCAGTATCTTTTAGATAACACTCTAGCTAGTTTATCCTTATCTAAATACGCGATAACGTTCTGCTTTGGAGTATCAGATCCTTCACTGACACAGTGATATGGGGTAGTAGCTTTATACATGCATGACACCCACTTACGAAAGAAAACTGTTCGACATGTTCATAAAAGGTTGAAACCTTGTAATTAATATAACATTTTCGCGATTAACTACCGTCACTAACACTTCGAGTGCGGTGCAAATTTACTGACAACTAAGGAAAGCTATAAGTTAATCGCCTATATTCACGACTTGCATAATTATCAGTTCTGTTGATATCTGTGTTCCCACTTACAACCGTCTTATTAGATCACACAACACCGGACAAGCTTACTAGACACCCACGGAAAAAATGTTCTGCACTTGTTACGAGAAATTATTTGAACACTATAGGGGCCAAACATTTTCTTGTAATTCTACAACTATAATATTTATATTTACAATACATCATCATATAAAACGTACAAAAGTGTTTATGTAGCTAAGTGTTTGTAATAAACTTAAAGTTTCCCAATCAAATGTTCTTTCCTAATTATAAAAATATGAAATACGTCCTGTTCATTTGAGTAATTCACCATTCGCGTATTGCTAAAGTAACATTACGTTGCAGAGAACTGTATGAAAACTGCTGGCGGAGTAATATCTCTTCACCCGTGCCATCAACGACTACGGATGTATTAAAATGACGGCAAATTCCATGCAACTCAGTTAAATTCAGCCGACATAACATCACGTGGGCGGTACTCTAAAAAGGCAAAGTGTGCGGTTGTAAGGTTAAAAGGGGTGACAGGCATATAAGCTGTTCACGGTAAACTGAGCACTACTGAAGGCCCTGCTGAAAACATTCTCGTTGGCACATTGTGAATTCTTCCACTATATGTAAAAATAACACTGCCATGTGACTGGTCATGCGTCGGTCAACTAAAGCTGTGAAATTATTAGACAAGTAAATATTCTATAGATTTTAAATTCTTACTGTTGTTTGTATTAAAAAAAACATAAAGTACAATATATAATTTCAGTATTAACATACACTTACCTAACACTTTTCATTCAACATTACCGTCGTTACCAACTTTACTATGTGTGTGAGAGAGTGAGTGAAGATATATGGGAGGCTCTTAACATCGAGGTCGTGAGAGCCGTTGAGGGTGAAGAGAGGTGATAATGGAGCAGCGCCGGAATGAAAGGGCGGGGGGAAATGGGAGATCTCCGAGAAAACCCGCCGACTGGCGGCATCGTCCTGCACGACTCTCACATGCGAAAATTGGGGAGCCACCCCACCGGGAATCGAACCCGGTTCGCCTAGGTGGGCGCCAGTAGACTAACCACTACACCACCGCTGCCGCAACTTTACTGGACGCATGCCTATCAGCGTGTCTGTTAAAATATACGCAGGTAGCGGCAGTGACATTTTCAAAGGCTGATTTCAAAAGTGCCCAATTAACCGTCAACAGCATATAAATTAAGTGAGCCGACAAAACAGAGGAACCTCGTAAATCGGCACTCGTTTCGGTCGCGTATCGCCCGGCGTCGCGGAAGAAGTCTGAAAGGGCAAGCAAAGGAACGCCTCCCCGCCTGGAGACGAAGGAAGAAGAAAGGGGAGTAGGTTGAAGGAAGGAGGGGGGAAGTTAATTTAATCAAGATCTCATCACAGGGGTCTTCCCTTCGGCCCTTCTGCCCGGCCCCCTTCGCACCCCATCCGGGCCCGCACTTCAACCCCCTTGATTACTTAGCCTTGTGACTAAGAGCCTGCCCACGCGGGGGGAGGGGGGAGGCGGCATGGCCGTGGTGCACAAATGTGACTAACTAGCGGCACTACAATTACCACCCACGCCCGCCGCCACTTGCGTCGCTGCAGATTTGCCGTGTTAACGACAGTCGCCCCTAGAACCGTCTCCTNCAGTCGCCCCTAGAACTGTCTCCTGGAGCCGCGGTGGAGTAGCGGCTAGAGTACTCGCCTCCGAACCAAAGCGAAGCGGGTTCTATTCCCGGCGGGGTCACTCCCGGATTTTCGCATGTGGGAATCATGCCAGATGATACCGCTGATCGGCGGGTTTTCTCTGGGATCTCCCGTCCCCCCTCTGCATTCTGGCGCTGCTACGTAACTCACATCCTTTTACTCTAATCGGCTCTCAAGGCTTCACTGTTAAGGGCACTGCCTACCGGTTGGCAGCTGTGGAATTTAAATACGAAATCCCATGTTAATGAAATTTCGCCTCAGTGCGTTACTTCTAAAGATAGGCGCTTCAAACAAAATGCATTCTTCACTAATTTTTTAGGAGAAGTTCCCTACAGCGGATATGTTTCCATAATATGTATAGCATGTTTGCAAGAACGTTTAAAATCAATTTTTTTTACAAAAAAAGAAGTACATAATGCCTATTTAAATTGATCTTCTCCTAGAAAATTCGCTAAGAATGCATTTTGTTTGAAACGCCTATCTTTAAAATTAACGCACTGAAGCGAAATTTCCTATTTAAATTTTGCAGCTGTCAGCCGGTATGCAGTGCCCTAAAGGCTCCCGCGTATATGGTGCTTGAACTGCGTTGCAGTGTGTTTGAAAGACACGTTTTTCAACGGAATAACCGTGCGTCCAATATGCTGATCTACGAAAAGAACACACACGTCAGACGAGGGCTGTTGAGTGCTTTCAAGACGTCCCGCACATTACAAACACCTATTTTGTGCACTCAAAAATGGTTAAAAACTACTTCTTAAAAGCGCTCTATCTCAAAAATATACACGTCAGATACATACAAAACGACTCAAGGGCCCTACGTTGACTCTTACTACAGACTTTCGACCAATAAAATAATAGAGTCACCGCTGAAAGTCCCGTGGGTACACGCAGTGCGACGAGAACACTTCACGCCAGTTCAGAGGCTTGCACTTAGCGGCGATGGGGCACTTGATGCGCGTGGCAGTGTCACCCTTATCGCTCCCGCTCTTCTTGGTCTCAAACGCGGGATAAAACTCCAAGTAGGCGGGAGCCGTAACAGGCACCTTGACCTGTAGACTACACTCACTCTCCACTGTCTCCTGACAACCTGCACACGTCTTCATTTCACGGCCATTCTTGCACTTAAAGAGGACTGTGTACTGAATCATTTTCTGTGAAATCGTTGTTTGCGCGTGTACACGCGTCTCAGCAAATACGTGTTCTGGGAATGCGACTTTTTGACTGAAAAGTTAAAGCCCGATAATTAGGGCCAGTGACTTTTCGCGTAAAAATCGGAGCACACAGTAGACTTCAATACTATATACACACCGCAGCTGTTGTTATACCTTCATTGGCTGCTGGTGCCGTGTCCGTCTTTGACCAAGCCACTAAGGACTAAGTAGCTCCGACACTGAACCTTCGTGATTCGTGCGCATACGGTTAACTCGGGCCAAAACATTTTTTTAGCTAATCAAAGAAGTTGGACGACCTTACAGTGCTTGGAACTGTATCTTGTCTCGAAATCTTTTCGCGAAATATTACTGCCCCTACCGATAATCTGATGCCTAGAGATGGTGGTTGATCGCGGGAAAAGTTGACTGATTGCTAGGGTTCAACGTACGGTAAAAATGTCAGACAGTTTTCTTTCCTTATTGGCTGCCATGCATGTTTGATGCTAACTACTCCATTTCACTAGGCCAATGAGGATTCTGATACTATAAGGCAGAACGTTCGTGATTAGTCTGCAAACAACTTTGCCGATTCGTAACCTTGTTCATCCAATAATGAAAGAAAAAACTACTTTGAGTGGTATAGAAGATATGTTGGCTCAAATATTTTTCGCGATTTTTTACCATCTCTACTAATGCCGTATAGTTTTGCTTTTCCTATATTAAATATTGCCAAAAAAATCGTGCAATGGAAAAAAAACAGCATTTTTTAGAGTCTGCCTGTGCAGTAGAAAGGTACAACTATATTTCTGTAGTTAAATCTGTGGGCACAATACAGCGCAACGATTGAAACGATGCAAGGCAATTCAGCGTCTTTCGCGTAGGGGCGATGAGGTGTCAGCCGCGCGTGTTAGAGTCGCCCGTATCGATCCCTCGCTTATGTGCCCTGAACGCGGCAACAGCACCAAGTACACAGGAGCCTTAAAGCTCCCGTGCACTTGGCGCATGAACTGGCTTGCAGTGTGTTTTTAAAACACATTTTTAAAATAAATCATTTCAGGCGTGCACAATCTGTGTCCACAAGAAATGAAATTACGAATTAAAACTTTATGCGTGGTGTAAGGGAAGGGGCGTTGTAGAAACGCCTGATTAGTTACATATTTTTATTTTGATGGTAGTAGTACAATATGTTTGTCTATTTGGCTTTCAAGTCCGTTATTTAATACCACGTGTGTTTTTATGAATATTCGCTTCAAATCGTTTATTACGTAGTGTTTCATTTTCATGAAAATTATTCTTATTCTCAGTAATGAATCTGTGGTACGATCTTAACTGCGAATAAACAAAGCCATCAATAATATTTCCCAGAAAACGTAGGCCAGTTTTAAAATGAAAATAAAATATATACTGGCGACTTCGTGAGTATTGTATGCCAACATAACAAAGTGAACTTTTGTAATTAACTCTGTGTTATAGCGTTGGCAGGAAAGTAAATCTTATTTCGGCAAAAAAAAAAAAAATAGATTCTTTTGTTACGCTGTTGAGTTGCAACTCTTTGCTTGTATCCTCACTGAATTAACCTTATTATACAAGCCACTTTATCTGCAACGGCAATGCCGTGTTGTTGTATTTTAAATATTAGTCAGCAGACTGTGGCGTATTTCCATAATTTCTGGTATGATATGAGGGGTATTTTTTTTGCAGAAAACGCCAATCTCCATTCCTCATCTCCCAGGTGCAAATTCGCAAGAAGGAAGCACCGGAGATTAATACAATTCTCCGTCCCCAAGTTTCGAAATTTTTGAAAAAATATGGTTACAATTCACCTAAAGAATACAGTATACTTATTAGAAATATAGTTTCTTTCAGAAGGAATACTTAAGCCAGCAAAACGTCCTAGACACTTTGCATGGTCGTCTGAAACGCTAACGGGATACGTAAGAAATTTTTGTTGCCGAGATTGTACATAACTTTCCTGTTGACTTTCCGCAGAAAGAAGAAATAAAGACAATAATAAGGTAACCACTTTAGTTCACGTGGTTTCAGACTACATGACTGGAAATCTACACGCCTGTACAGGCGAATGAGCTTTCGATGCACGTGCCAGGGTTACCCTTAGCATCGAAAATAAATAGANTGAGCTTTCGATGCACGTTCCAGGGTTACCCTTAGCATCGAAAATAAATAGAATAATTTTAATAAACCAAGTCACTACAAAATGTCTTCGCTTTCTTTTTTTGCAGATAGTTTCCTAGCCTAAAACCAGTTAGCACCCCTGGTTTGCATTTCTCATCATTAGGCCCACCTGTTTTTCGCAAAGAGATTTACACACAGGCTAGACTTCAATATCCTATGTGCACACTTGCGGCCTTAGTTTGGCTATTGGCCGCTTGTCTTTGTGGGAAGACAGCATGATACAGGTGTGAGTCGATCACAATTAAGTTTCCCACGATACCGACCATCCGTGATTCGCGGGCAGACAGATAAGACGCGTAACAAACAGTTCAAATGATCCAATCACGAAAGTGTTCCTGAACACGTTGGAACGTGCGTTGGAACACAACCTGTCCTGAAATCTTTTCGCAGAAAATCTTTTCGCGTAACGAGGCAAGAAACTTCCACCGGCCACCCACCGTTCCTTCAGTTTCTTTGGGGGTAAGTCGAACGTTCCCCCCTTGGGCGGTTCCTTTGAAGTAGGTGTACCCACTTCGCTGATTGGATACTGCGAGATGCGAAAGGTTCCCTACTGGTTGCGCTGCCACGCCTGGCATGCAGGTTGCAAGGCGTTGATTGGCGAACGGCGTTTTGCGCCGTGTTGCCGGCCAGTGACGCTATTCTTATGTGTGCGGCTGCGGTTCGCAGCACTAGGGGCCGTCCCACTTCTGTGTTCTCAATCATTCTGTGACTACGGAGTGCCAGCGGGGGAGGGAAAGACGTAAGAACGCCGCGGGTAAACGGAATCAATTACGAAGCCACTTTGTGCCAGCTAGGAAACTAACTCCATACACATGAATAAATGGTGTAATTAATTCGACCCTGCTGTATTATTATTTATACTCAACTCCAGTAGCACGTCCTTTCATCTACCGTATCTCACAGAAACGGAAAACAACCCCTGCTATAGTCTGTTCGTGGCTACTTATAACTTTTCAGGAGCCCTGCTAAAGATCTATTTTCGGGATACCCACTTCGTAACCTTCCGCCACATGTAAGAAAAGCTTAAACAGATATGGAAAACAAAACCTAATGGATAAAGCAGAACAGACAGGGGCGGACAACCAAAAACAAATGTTTTTATATAACAATGGAACCTGTATCCAGCATTGCATTCCTTTGTGACTAAATACGAGAAAAAAACTTACTTTACAAATATCGCAAAAAAGTCAATTTAATAAGAACTACTAGGCTACTTACTTGAAATTACCAACATACTTATTTCATCATTGGTTGTAACACATATATTTTAATTTACGTACAATATATAACTTAGGCCTAACGTTTCGTTCAAAAACGAAAGTACGTTAATTTTTACGGAAGTATAAAACGTTTAGAATAGTGATTTACTTAGAAAACAAACTTACATGTAATGCACCGGATGATTTTTCAACGGTTTTATCCAGAAAATGGGAAGAGATAGTCTTATTCGCGGTTTCATTACACTTTTTGAATCAAACCTTTGAAAAATCACCCCATGTATGATGCGTTTGGTTGTGTCCTAAATATGTCACCTATCACAAGCGTTTTATACTTATGTAAACATAAAAGTACCTTATTTCTTGTTAAATTGAACTTGAATTTGTATTTTACTTATAAATCATAATATTTCATTTACAATTAACTTGAATAGAAACAGTGAGAAAATAGGTGAGTTGGTAATGCCTAGTAATTAATAGTTCTTATGCAAATTTTTTTTGCGCTGAGTGCGCATGAATGCGGTGCGCTGATGTTTTGGTGTAATTTGCTTATACTCTGTTAAGCTTTGCTTGCATGAAACGGAGGAATATCCTGGAAGTATAACTTAAGCAGTGCTTCAAAAAAGTGTGAAAAACTGGCATCTGGCACCGGCGCCGGCGCCGGCCGGCCGTCAAGTTGCGACGTCACCCAACCGCCATATTGGATCTGGGTAACGTTGGCCTTGACCGGTGACCTTGACCTTGACCCCGTGCCCGTGATATTGGATAACCTTGACATGTATCGTATACCTTCTGCGAAGGACGTTGTGAGGTCTAGTTACTTATTTTCTGGAGACCCCAATGACTTGGTTGATATACTACGGCTGTTGGTTTCCTTACAAAGAACCGGATATATTTCTGTCGGCGAAGAAATAAATTCAATTATTAATAAATTCAGAGCTAGAGGCTTTATTTAATGATATATATGTATATATAGTATGTATGTGTGTGCTTCTTGTTAAGGATAGGAATAAATGTATAAATAAAAATTAGGTTAATTTTTTTTTTTTTTGCTATCGTCTAAGAATGTACATACGGCTATGTATTTATAAATGTCTAGTAGGCCGCAAGTATTTGCGATGGACAGATATTCGTTGGAGATAAAATCCATTGCGGTTACTTAGCATGTAAATCTGTTTTACTACAATATTAAAACGTGCTTATGTTTAGAAAACACTTGCTTAAGAGAATGTGACCCGCTGACCCTCCCCAACCACTTCTCTTCCCCAGTCACTGCTGGCATGCACAGGTTTGGTATGTCGTCATCCTCAGATCGCGTGTACCTAGTTTCAGTTATTTCCTGAACCTTGCATTTGTTGCATGATGATTTCGATAAATAAATACATAGATATAACACAGAAGTTTTAATTGTGTTAATGTAGTATTTTTACCTGTGAAATTATAGGGTTCTCTATGGGATTGAACCTACGTTACGTTATTCTCAAGGTTGATGCACTATCTTCAGTAGTATCAGGGTACAATTGCAGTTACTGTAAATGGCAAGTTGTTTTCTAGGTCGTTGATGTATGTCATGCATGGAAAGGAAAGATAGCCATTGCGGTCTGTGCTTCTGTCACATTCCCATCGATAGCTACGAGATGCGCTCGTGATCTCCAGGTCTTCTGTGTGTATGGAACAGCTAAACTAGTTTTTTCCGTTATGTTTTGGGTTGACTAAAAAGTAGAGTTCATTCATAATGGAAATGTACATCTTGCGATGCTTTCTTACTACTCGTCATTACTAAATTCATACATTTCAAGTTATTTCTACACAACTAAAATTTCGCTGCCAGCGATTCATGGGTAATTCGTTTCATAATGTGCTTACAGTTCTAGCACTATAAATTGTATGCATTCGAATTAAGTACATGTATATACTATTTAGAACGCAGTAATTGTTACCTTGTACTGTATAACTGAGTTCCTCTCGTAAAGGGAAGTGCATGTGTGTGACTCGATATGTTTGCCTCACTGGAGCCTGACGCGTCTCTCTCTCTCGGCTGGTGTATGTGCCATCTCTTCGACTTGGCGAGACCTGCACGGTGCCCACGCTGTCGACTGACTACCTGGGCTGCCTTTCAGATTCTCGAGATGCTAGTTGATCGCACAACGTCGGATGGGCCGGACACGTTCCGCTGCTAGTGTTGTAAGTGTTGGCTGTACTCTGAATTTCGTGGTTTCGTTTAAGTCGGTTCGTAAAGAAAACGTTTGCTATTCTGCTGTACTAACCTGGTCTACCCCTGCCTATTTGTGTATATATTTTCGCATTTTATATATACAGCCTGGATGTCAGTGGACGAAGGGAGGTTATTAGTCACTGAGGGGTTCCAAGTTGTTAGACGCCCATGGTAGCAGACGATGAGGGCCGCAGTGGGTAATTGTCGTGTGTGTGTGCAGACTGATGTGAATGTGTGCTATTTCAGACCCTACATTCTTACATTAATCTGTAACTATGAATTGCACTTGTATGTACACCTATATTTTCTTTACATGTGTTCTCGAACTTCAAAGGTTCGGAAATGGTGTCCAACTATGCTTGTAACAGTGCTTAAGGTCTACTTGTCCTTATCTCCTTGATTGCAGTCTGAAGTGATGCCTGTGATATGAATATATCATCTGTTACTTTAGCAGATAGAAAATGGCAGGCTGTTTATAGGAAGGCTTAAGGCATAATTAACCTCACTGCCCTGCTCAGTGTCGGGATCGATGAATATAATTTTAATTTGATGACTATAGCTTCCGCAGATGGACAATGGTTATCAACTATTGCTTATAATAGGCCTAAGGGCACACTTGCCCCACCATCTTGTTCGTTGACAGGGGCGATGTCTATGTTATGAATTTGGCGACTATAGCTTAAGCAGATGGAAAATGTCGGCTAACTATGCTTATAAGAGAGTTTAAGGCGTAATTTCCCCCTCCACTCTGTTCGTCATCACGGCGATGCCTATGATATGCTAATACAAACGATTAAGGTGTAATTGACCATGCGGCTCTGTTCGTTGTCGGGGAAGATGCCTATGTTATGAATTTGATGGGTACATTTTAAACAGATCGGAAATTATATCTAACTATGCTTATAAGAGGGCTTAAGGCGTAATTGACTCTACCACCCTATTCGTTGTTGGCGTGACGTTATGAATTTAATGGCTATATCTTAAAAATATCAGAAATTATGACTAACAATACTTGTAAGAGGGCTTAAATTAGTTGAATCTGCTCATGCAGGCCGGAATAGATACAAAACAGGTGCTACTAATTTTTTATATATGTTTTACTCATTTAAAGCTGTGGGTGCGCTTGCGGGGCCTGCAACTCTCACTTATTTTTCTATGCGGTTTTGTATTTTAATATTCTTATTTTCGATTTTTCATGTAACTTTTAATTAAAGTCGCGACCTGTCCAAATTTTTTTCCTAGTAACGGAATGGGGATATATATATATATATATATATATACTCTGGTGGGCGGGAGAATTAAAGATGGCCATCTACAGCAGACGACTGGCGAAAGCAGGAATTAAAGATGGAGGTCGTAGAAGGCAAGAGTGAGAAAAAAGGGGGGGGGGGAATTNCAGAGAGAAAAGGGGGGTGAAAGTGACAAGGAATATGAGAAAACCAAGGTACAGAGCAGGCGCGAGGGAATCAGGATGAAATGAGAGAGTGTTAAAAAAAATAACCAAGTGGAATGACAAAGCATGGGAATAGGGAAAAAAAAGGGAAATTATGAGGGGAAAATAAGATGGCTGCTGTTGATGAGGAATGTCAGAGAATGAGGTCGACTGGTATTTGCTCACCAAGATATCCGCAGCTCGTCCCCTCATCCAGCCAGGAGCCAATTGTGCCAGTTTTCTTCATTTCATTCTACTGGTGTGGATTAGTGTGTGGATTGGTGTGTGAATTGATTATGGTGCTGATTGTGGTGCATGTGGTGCTGATTGTGGTGTGTATGGTGCTTATTGTGGTGCGTGTGGTACAGATTGTGATGCATATAGTGCTGATTGTGTTGCATATGATGCTGATTGTGTTGCATATTATGCTGATTGTGGTGCACATGATGCTGATTGTGGTGCACATGGTGCTTATATTGGTGCTGATGTGGTGCATGTGGTGCTGATATCGGTGCATGTGGTGCTGATATAGGTGCATGTGGTGCTTATCGTGGTGCATGTTGTGCTGATTTTGGTGCATGTAGTGCTGATTGTGATGCATGTGGTGCTGTTTGAAGGGGGATGTGGTGCTGATTGAAGGAGGATGTGGTGCTGATTGAAGGAGGATGTGGTGCTGATTGTGTTGTTGTTTGTGGTGCTGATTGTGGTGCATGTGGTGCTGATTGTGGTGTGTGTGGGTCGCAAGTTGAAGTAAATCCCCGTATTTTAAATAAATATAAGAGACCCACTTCTAAACCTGACATGTGGATACTTTATTTAATAATCTCACTTTAAAAAATATATAGCCAGGTCCCTTGATATATTTAATCGCTTCCTAGGTAAACTGTACCGAACAGAAACTTTTTGTAATGACTGTATTTGCGCTTTGCACTAAAAATGCCTAGCACCACAGCGGGCATCCACTACGCTTCGCCATTTGTCGGTGAAAAATTTTTGGACTTTGTTTTCAACCAGGCAGCACACATAATCAGTATAGAAGGAAGGAATCTAGCATGACCTACGTTAAGGAACCATCCAAACGTATCCCTGGAGTGATTTAGAGAAACCATGGAAAAAACTCAAATCAGTATGTCTGGGCTGAGAACTGAACCTGGGTCCTCCTGAATGCACCTACGGTGTTTTATCACTGCAGCGCCTCGTTATGTTTTACATCAGTAGGAACGTCACCCCACCGTCGTTGGGTCGTATACACGTATGTATGCATTTCGCCTCGCAAACATTTATGTGGATGTCATTTCTGGTCACACTACCATTTAATTCTGCTACTCGGACATTGGATACCTAAACGGGTAAACGGAAAAATGCGACATGGAGTGCTGGAAATTATCAAACTTTCCTCGATTGCAAGAATAGAGCTGGCAGCTGGTAAACCGTTGCGGGTCTGGGATATGTGTCAATTACAGTAAACAATCCTGTCAACTTAAAAAAAAAGTGACCTCTTTTTTCTAGATGCTCGAATTCCCTCACTGTGGACTGCACAGAGAACCATTCACCCATTTTGATGTTTTTTTAAACAGTTTTTCTCTTGNCTCGAATTCCCTCACTGTGGACTGCACAGAGAACCATTCACCCATTTTGATGTTTTTTTAAACAGTTTTTCTCTTGAGAGGTTTTCAAAAGGCTGGCGATTTCTAATGGCATTGTATCAAGACCCATTTTTGGCAATGACCTGTACGTTAAGCATTGCTGGCAATATGGTGATGAAAATGAGTTTATGAGCTGCTGAAAAAAAA
>NQII01010690.1:0-33820 GCA_002778355.1 Clitarchus hookeri
ATCCAGACATTAGAGAATGAATTTGTGTAATTGTATAGAGGTCAGTGGTCTTTAAGGAAATAGCTGACAATAAGCATTCAGCTATGCACCGATTTGCGCTATCACTGATAAGAAATCGTCGTAAGTTAGAATCTGGCTCCCTACAACATTTTCCCACAACACCTTCACATATTTGACACCTGCAACTCATAATAATCCTTATGAGTTGCAACTGAAAATTTAAAATTAATTATTTCTTTTTCTGAATTATAGAACATTTTATGGTGTCAAGCGAGAAATATTGGACCTCCAGAATTTTTCTACCAGTATCCAAAAATGTTGTTCCATAGTCGCTGAAGAATTCGATAAAGCAGTCACGTATACGAAAAAACGTCGGACGCTGAAACGAAAGCCCTTGCGAACAAACCTGACACAAGTTCTAAATGAAGATGCGCTGTAAAGTGAAGAACAAATAGATCAACATATATTCAAAAAGCTGTTAATTTCCCTCACTCACTAATATGTTGAAAGGTTGTGTTAACATGTCGGCAAAAAAACAGCGAGTTTNGTATTGAACTCTGCGCTTCCGTCCCATCGTCCTTCCTAAAGTTATTTACCCGTAATCTGTAACTTATTTCATTACAAACATCTAAAGAGAATTAAATATGTTACTATAGATAACAAATAAACGAATACACGATTAAAAGGAATAATTTTTTAGGGAAGTGTATTTTTTTTTCCATTCTTCAATTTGGTAACAATATAAAGACATACAAATATAATGATATTTGAAAAATTTAACACACTATTCCCTACATCTGACAAAAATTATGAGGTCCTTCCATTTTCGAACGAAATAAATCTTTCCTTATTTTCTTTCACAAACTGTGCAAAAATAAACAATAGGGTGGCTGTGTCTACTACAATGGTTGTATGTTGACTCTTTAATATATGCCTGTGTTGCCTTAGGACTGTATATCACAAGCGATGACCATTCTGAAGGAAAGAGAGTGGAATGGCGGAGAAGCATAGTGTGCGAGTGCTGAGAGACGGAGAAGGACAAGGGACCTTGCATTGCGCCGTGGTACATTAATGTGTGTGGACATGCTGCCAACGATGTGGCTTTGTTTGTTGTAATAGTCAATAGAACCATATAGCAGTCAGCCTAACAAGGAATGATGTCCGCCTTCTAAAGATAAAAACGTTAAGAAGGAAAAGAAATTGCTATATATTGGCGTGTTAAGTTTATATATTTTAGGCTTGCACTTGTAGGTATTTCAAGTTTATTAAAATGCAATTATAATAATTGGGGCTTTTGGTTTTTACTAGGTATTAAGGCTGCCGTCATCCACCATCCACCTATATTAATACAGTAGTAGGACGATATAGTAGTACAGAATGTTACGTTGGTTCTCTAGAGAAGGTTGCAACGACTCTTGCATACTTACTAACACAACAGCACAGCCACGTGAGTGAGAAGGTGACGTAGAGGCGACTGTGGTTCAAGTAGGGTGTCTCTGTACGTACTTAACAGCAACAAAACGTGCCACAATAACACTTATGATACAATAAAGTTTGAAAAATCAATACTGTAGATATTATTAAATAGCGATTTCAGCATTTACAGACATTTGCTTATGTTTTAGTTTGTTTTGAGTTGAATGTTTATTTATTTTGAACGTTATGTTGAAGCCCCTAACCTTATAAAAAGTTAGAATTGTAATTCAGGACATCACCTCAAAATTTCTATTTTTTTACTTGCTAGTTTACATTTCACGTATTTTGACAGTTTTATTTAATTTCTTTTATTTTGCTAGGTGAACAGGGCTTAATTATCTTTGGAATTGTTAATTATTTTGTAACCATTTTCTCTATGCAATTTACATGGCCTAATCAGGCAAGTTTTGCAAAGGAGGAATGCTTTTAATAACAGTTATGATAAAATAAGTGCCATGTTTCAAGAAGTGACTAATATCTTGGAATTTCCCGTTTTTAATTAGCGTCCCCGTGTGAGCCACTTTTGATTGACACTCTCTCCCTATACGCTATGGGCAGCGGCACATCGTAACGTTTCCTCTGCAAGAGTTCACTTAATTTTGTACATACCACCCACCATAATGTTACGAAAGGTGAACGAGAAGCGCGTAGTTTGTTTAAATATACGGGACGTGATAAAGAAGAGGCGATAAACGCATTGCGGTAGTTTTGAAGTTTTACGCAAAACTACGTGAGCTGCCGTCTCCCCCAGTACTGAACAAGTACTGCTTATATCGGGTATGGTACTGCAATTTTAAAGATCTGTTTNGGTTCTGTTTCATGCATGCATTGCAATCATTTTAAACATTTTGGTTTATCAAATTAACTAGAATTTTCTAGAAAGTGGTTTTTGAAATTTTGAATTGTTTTCTGAAATTAATAAAGGGCGTAAATATTTGGTTGGACATTAACCAGAGGCCAGCAGATAAAAAAAAATTGTTGTGTATCAGTGCAAAATCTTGGATAACCTAACAAGATAAAATTTTGAGTAAACTTTGAGCCCATAAAATTTTAATTTCTCACGTAAATTATAAAATTTCATTGTTAATTTCTGAGAGGTGATTCAGTATTCAGATATATAACAACTGATGTTTTTAACTGAACGAAATACTTTTTTTTGACGATTTGATACATATTTCTGCAATTTCTACAATTAAAATTTCTTTAATAATTGAATTGTCAATTTTTTCCCGTATAATTTCTTCTATAAAACTACAGTTTTCACACACCCAATGCTGTGTAGTATTTGAAAATAGTTTTAGTATAT
Source organism: Clitarchus hookeri (assembly GCA_002778355.1). Classification (NCBI taxonomy): domain Eukaryota; kingdom Metazoa; phylum Arthropoda; class Insecta; order Phasmatodea; family Phasmatidae; genus Clitarchus; species Clitarchus hookeri. Next base: position 2,783 of record NQII01010690.1, read on the forward strand.
TATTCTTAAGGCTCTGAGTGTTTTATTTTATATAAAGCTTATGAGATTTTGTGTTTTGTCTATGTCTACATGCTAAAGAGTAAATGCTTTTTCACATAATTCGGAAATCATTCACGATAACTGTTATTGTGTCAGATGTATCATATTAATTACCTATCTGGATTTAAGGTAAAAATCAGGCGTATTTTCATCGTATTTTAAATGTAAAAGCATTTTTCCCAAGCTTAGTATAAAACAAAGGAAGTCGAGTCGCCTGGCGTCATTACATTCCCGCCAGACGCCGCGAGCACAGTTAACATACATACATAGATCACTATATAAATGAAATACCCAGCAAAGACGTTTTGAAAATCTGTGAATTTAATTATTGCTTGGATTCTGATTGATTTGCCTAGAACAGGAGGTACATGTATTCAGACAAGGTCCAAAATCAAATTCAGGTTAGCATAGCTCTGAAATTTCATTGCGAAATGTGTGAGAAATTGTGTGGCTTTCGTAACACTAGTATCCCTCGTGATAGTAATGAAATAAGCTTTACTTTACTCAAAACTGGAGAAACCTTGGATAAAACTGGAAAATAATCGTTCTTATAATTGTGATCTACTATCCCACGTAGGCAAGGAACTCAATCTCAAGATGTCCGTTGTTAAAAATGAGAGAAAATCAGTTTTTACCAGAATTACAACATGGTGGAACGAAAATGGTCGGAAAAATTGTATTATTATCTTACCAATAATTTAAATGATAGTAGGATTAAACTATAAATGTCTCGAAGTTCTCGAATTTCTCATTGATCTGGCACAACAAAGCATCACTCTAGATGTGCAGGAACAACTATGCGAACAGCTTCCCTATAGTAAGCGCTCGAACTTACGGTGCTAGAGCTACAGTTCATATGAACCTCAAACATAGCTGCGGTAGTTCCAGCTATCCTCAGTGAATTATTACGCGGGCGGCGACCATACAGGCCTTCTTCTACTTCAGCTTGCTACGCATTGTCGTCTGTTACAGACGGCCTGTAGTTCAGGGGGTGAGCTAGACTAATTACTAATGAAAATCTAATTATATCACTTGGGGTTGAGCTCACGCAAGCTGGCTCTGTAACGTCGTGTACCAAGATGGCTAACTTCCCTTTCAAAAAAATTCTCCAAAACTGACCAATCAAAGAAGGCCAGTCCGAACTCATTCATTATGCCACTCAAAAACTGTGGTAACTGTCCAATAGCACAGAATTATATTTCTCCCTCTATATAAATTATGCTTAGTGCAAGAATGGAAACCCATATTAACATGTGGCCAAAAATAATATACTGTTGAAAAAAAATTATATTACCTGCTTAGAAAATAATGTCATTGAGAAAATACATACCTTTTGTCATTAAAAATAACTCACATGAATAATGTTGCAACTTATAAACATAAAAAATTAACATATTATTAAATATTTCGTTTAGGTAAAAAATGTGGCGATACAAAGTACACTGAAGAGCCAAAAAAACTGGTACACCTGCCTAATATCGTGTAGGGCCCCCGAGCATGCAGAAGTGCCACAAGACGACGTGGCATGGACTCAACTAATGTCTGAAGACATGCAGGAGGCAATTCACACCATTAATCCTGCAGGTCAGTCCACAAATCCAATCTGCGCCAATTTGAGAAAGGGTTGCACGTCTGTAACGTTTAATGATTCTCGTCAGTCGTCCTGTGTCCCGTTCTTTCACGATCTTTTTCCGGTCGCAGCGATGTCGAAGATTTGATGTTTTACTGGATTCCTGATATTCACGGCACACTCGTGAAATTATCGTACGCGAACATCCAAACGTTATCGCTACCTCGGAGATGCTAAGTCCCATCTCTCGTGCGCCGACTATAAGACCACGTTAAAACTCACTTAAATCTTGATAACCTGCCATTGTAGCAGCAGTAACTGATCTAGCTGCCGACCGCATCGTGTTACTCTGATTGGTTTCATACCTCTGTTATTTGTATACGCACGCCTATTCCAATTTTTTTGGCTCTTCAGTGTAGTTGGAGGGCTGAAAGGTGATATTGGCTACTTTTGAATGTAACAAAATATCTCCAAAAATGTACTAAATATGTAATTCCCTTTAATCATTCTATGTTACTTAGTTAACAGATGCCGAGGGCTTTGTGTCACTAACCGGGAATTTTATTAATTCGGCGCAGAGTGATACTATACTGATTGCTAGCGTTTGCCCAGATCTACAAATTAATATAAATGACGGCCAGTTGCTATGTAGAAGAGCGATTATAGTACCAAAAATAACATTGTTAATAAAATTAATTCTAACATTTTGAAAGAGGTACAAGGAGAAACAACGGAGTATTTGTCAGGAGACACAGTCATGGACACAGAACAGAGCACTTCATATCCTGTAGAGTTCCTGAATTCTCTAGAGTTGTCAGGTGTGCCCTTACGTTAGCTCCAATTAGTGTTCCGGTCATGCTTATGCGAATTTATATATACCGCGATTATCTCTCTCAAGATTAGTTTTGCTATTACAATAAACAAAGCGCAAGAGTAAACATTACAGGTAGCGGGGGTGCACCTGGAAAAACCGCGCTTCTCTCATCTCATGGCCAGCTCTATGTCGCATGCTCGCGTGTGCCCAATTCCCAAAATCTCTCCACATCTTAGCGCCAGATGGAAAGACTTTTAACATCGTGCACAGCAGCGTCCTAAAATAGTGCTCTGTTCTGTGTTAATGATTAGTGTCTGTCTACTAACAAATACCGTTATTTCTCCCTATCAGTTGTGTGTGTGTATATATATGCACATACACCAGCCCGCATATGCTTTTGTATGGTTACATTTACAGATCTAAACAACTGTTTAAAAAAGACAAAATGCTTATATACAGCTGTAATATTTTCTACATTGTGGAATTTTAAACTCTTATTTATTTTCTAAGAAAAGAAAGTAAAATGCTCAAAAATATATTGTAAAAACATACATTTTTATTATGTTATTTCACTTTTTACAATAGCGTTAACTGCTTTGGCAACATGAGAATATTAGTTGATAGGATGATTATTTCTGTGAGTGAGTTTTAGGGGCAATGTAGATATGCTGTCATGCTATATTTGAGTATATATTGAAATGTACTAAAATATATATTTACACTTCCATTATGGTTATGTAAGGAATCGAGAGAGTGGTAACCATAGTCATCATCATGAGGTGAGTGGTTTCCTTCGGGTACTTCTGAGGATCTTAACCCACCTCCATATACGGCAGGTGAAATCTGCTCCATCCATGTTCCATGATTTTAGAAAGATTTTGTTTTGTGAGAATTGTAAATTGTTCTAGATTTTCAATTTTGCCCATATTGTTTGTACACTCGTCAAAAAATATTTCATTCAGCTTCTGTGTCCACCACAAAATCTACCATCTAACAAATTATACACACATTAGCATTTTTTTCCGACGCCAAAATTAGAGTTACAGAGGGCGGGTCCATTGATGCGTTTCAGGCATTATTGCGGGGTTTGGGAATGAAATAAGGCGCTATGCAGTCCAAAGCAATCCGGCAGAGTATTCCAAATTTCAATGTAAATAGCTGTATTCCGTGTATCCAGTGACAGTTTGAAAGAATTAGTCGATTTTCTTATAGAGTTGTCGACATTTATCGCTTGAAAGAGGTTTGAATCACTCTTAGTAGTAGGGTAACGTCGGTTCAGGCACATGCGTCATGTATCAAGATCAAAGATCCGTCCATCATCTTGGATGACGTCACGCATATTTATAGTTTTTCTTAAAAAATTTCTTCGCCCCTTAAAATCGACCAATTTTCCCTAACATTTTCCCGTTTTTCCTAAAAAAAATTTCCATGCTCCAGAATATGCAATAGTGAGCTTCCGAAAGGCAACTTTTGAGCCATTTGAAATATTGGGGGGGTTAGCTTATTACTTTCAGGTCTCCACCCCCTCACCAAACAATTGACCAAACTCACTTCACCACCTTCCCATTACCAACCAGTAGAAATAATTATAAAAAAAAAATTCCAGAAAATTGAAGAACATGTAAAGATACCCTATGCTAGCCCTTGCCGCCCCCACCTTCCCACACCGCACCCCCTTCCTCAACACTCTCTTAAAATTATTATACAAAATAGCAAAAAAAAAATTATAATAAGAAGAATTCTTAAAAATCGAGTAACATATAACATAAAACACCCTTTCGTTGCTCACCTCTCCACCACCATCCACTCACCAGCTCTCCTACCCATCTACTGACAATTATTATAAAATAAAAATATCGGAAAAATTTCTAAATATTGAGGAATAAATATGGTTAACCTCGCACTTACGCGACCGCCTTAATCAACGACTCACTCATATACCTAAATCAACCCAGTCACAACAATTCGAGAATTATCGCAAAAAAAAAAAACTGAAAGATTATTCTAAAAATTTAAGATTATATAACGTTAGCCTCACACTCATCCCACCACACTCAACTCACCCCCTCTCATCATCCGCAATAACAATTATTATATCAAGAAAAATCGAAAAAAATTATATTTAAAAAATCGAGTAACATATAACATCGGACACGCTTCCACTATTCACCCCTGCAGCACCACCCTCATTCCACGACATCTTACCATCATGTAAAGCCTGGACCGACCTCTTCACCCTGTCCCATGCCCGGCCCTGCTTCCCACACCGCTATCGCGGGTCAGGCAGCTGGCCGGCCTTGTCATAACAATAGTCAAACGATCAGACATACAGGAATTGGTGATTTCATTAATATTAAAAAATTTTAAATTGAATTTATCTCATCTAATGTTTTAAGACTGTCGACATATTAAAAAAAATACAGTAAATGTATCGAAAATGAATTTTTCATGCAAGATAGGTTTATAAAATTAGAAGTATTAAATTTTACATTTTACAATGTCATCTGGTAACATTAAAATAAAGAAAAAAACTCCCTTAGAGTTACATACTTTAACCCACAACCTTTCGAATAGTAGTCGGGTTGTCTAACCACTGAGCTACTTACGTAACAATCAGATTAATTTACTTAAATATGGTATAATAGTAATCAAATGAAAAACTTGCATTCCCTCGTACAATTACACAAGTGCATTAAACATTTTGTCAAATTATTTTTATATTTTTTTTCTATCAAAGCATAAACATCTCATTACTCTAAATAATGGAGCATTTTTCTGTTTAAATACATTGTATTTTCCATTTAAAAAAGTTTTCACACGCAAATGTCGGGGTCTGAATCATATGTGCCTCTGTTCACCTTCAATGTTTTTAAATATTCTTTTTTAATAACTATGAAGCATACCACATTTTTTTAAAAGCGAATATGTACAGGTATTTATGTCGGCGAATATAATTTGCGAACACTTTGGAGTAAGGCTTGTTAAATGCAGTTTGCAAGTATCATTTCCAGGTTTAGGTATGTATGTATTTACGTATTTAAAGCCCTTTATAACCATACAAATTATCTAAATAAAAAATAATATTAGCATTTAAGCACTTGTTTTAACGAAGACAGTTTATAACATAGTGGTTACAATATAGGGTTTAAAAAAATTAATTTTATTTAATTTATTAAAATAAATTTTTACAAAATACTCCATAATATTTATGTTGGTTCATGCACAGCTCATATACTTATACATCAGCTACAGATTCCTCACATGTGCACAGGTGAGACTGTATCCCCCTAATATTGACTCTACCCAGAACTAAACATACTTAACTGTAACCAATAATGACTGCCCAAGAATGACTTTGCTCAAGAGTAACTCAACCGAAGACCAACTTGGCAAGTTAGTATGAGCCTTTGGTATGGTTACCTGCGGTAGAAATGTTTTGCACGGATATTGTGCGATGAGGTTAGCTACGAGACTCTCAGAGACTTATTTCGAGATTGATCATCACTGATTGTTATTATAGGTGGTTTGTATGGCAGGAGTCTCTGTTGGGTGGTGGAATTTTCGGGGGGAGTCAATCATATGTTGAGTTATTCTTGTGTTAGAATTAGACTTGGGTAGAGTTAGACTCGTGTAGAGTTAGACTTGGGTAGGTTGGGTAGAGTCAAACTTAGGTTTAGTCAGTATAGGGTTGTGTTGTTCTAGATTGAGTTAGTATTGGGTTGAGTTAGCCTTAGGTGGAGTTAGTCTTAGGTAGAATCAATATTAAGTGCAGTTATTCTCCTGTGTGTACATGTAAGGACTCTGCAGCTGATAAGTATAAGTATATGAGCTGTGCATGAACGAACATGAATATTTTTTGAGTGATTTTGTAGAAACATATGTAAATGAATTAAGGAAAACAAAACTAATATTTTTTTAACACTATAACATACATTTCTTGTTATAAACTGACTTCGTTAAAAAAGTTTAATGATTTTTTTTTGTTTATTTAGATAATATCCCTGGTTATAAAATCCATTTATATACGTAAATACATACATACCTGATGCTAGATATGATACGTGCAAACTGAATTTCACGAGCCTTCCTCCCAAGTGTTCGCATATTATTTTCAAGTATATAAAAGCTTGTACATATCCGCTTGCTTACGAACTGACTTGCAAAAAAATGTGGTCTGCTAAATAATTATTTTAAAAGAATGTATAAAAACATTCATTATGAGCATAGGCACATATTATATAGATCGCGACTGAAATAACGAAATATGGTTAATACATTTCCATGAAAAAGGTTTTTAAATTGTTAATATGATGAATTTAAGCTGAAAAGCTCTTCATTAATTGTGGTTGTGAGATGTGTATGCTTTGATATAAAGAAAATATAAAAATAACGTAAACTGTTTAACACACTAATGTAAATGTACGAGGGAATGCAGACTCTTCGTTTGGGGAGTAATGTAGAAGATTTAAGAAATTTTTCTGATTGTTATTTGAGTAGCTCAGTAGTTAGAGCACTCGACTCTAATTCGAAAGGTTGTGTGTTCAAATATGTCTCTCTACGGGAATTTTTTTTTTAAATTGTACCAGCTGTCATGGGAAAATACGAAATTGACATAATTTTAATTTTTAACCGATATTGCATTAAAAATACATTTTCGATACATTTATCTATTTTTTTTCAAAGATTTGGTCTTTTTTCAAAGATTATATAAGACAAATTTAATTTAAAATTATTTTATTTATTAATGACTGCACCAATTCCTATATGTCTGATCGTTTTACGATTGTAATGACAGGGCCAGCCAGCTGAGTGACCCGCGATAGTGGCGTGGGAAGCATTAGCGGCCGGGGGTGGAGTGAAGGGGTCGGTCTATGCTTCTCATGAAGGTTAGACGTCGTGGAATGAGGGTGGTGCTACAGGAGCGAGCAGTGGAAGAGGGTCTAATTTTATATATTTCTACATTTTTTAGAAATTATCTGTGACTTATCGAATATATAATATCTTACAGGGTGTGTTGGTTTGGCTAGGGCGATGTGGTGATTGTGGGGTGAACGTTAAATGTTCCTCGATTTGTCGATATTTGTTTTTGCGATTTTTCTCTATTTTATAGTCATTGCTAGGAGCGGAGGTTGAGGGTGTGAGTTGAGTGTTGTGGGATGACTGTGAAGTAAACATGTTATGTTCTAAGAGTTTTAGAATCAATTTTTCAATTTATTTTGCGATCATTCTCTAATTTTTGCGACTGGGTTGATTTCGGTGTGGGGACACCTGTTTCTGTCTGATCAGCAATTATTACGCAATGAATTTAAAGTACATCTAATAAAGTGTAAGAATTTCTATGGTAGGGTTTATTTGGTGCTTTCTATCCAAGTTTTCATCTATATGGATGCAGATGGTTTTTTCTTTACGTCCCACAATTTATTAGAATGATAGGCTAGCAATGAACTGAAACCCACTTGAATATATATGCATGAATATAATGCGTTTTTAATTTTGGAAAGGTTGTATATTAAGTATACTGTTAATGTTTTTTAAGTATAAGAAAACAAAATTAAAAGTAGAATTTTATTGTGGACAAGTGTTTGGTGCCCAAGAGTTTGGTTTCCCATTCTCTTTATTCAGAAATTAGTGCCTATCGTTGGTAGTTCGTGTAAACTCTCACGTTTTCTGGTCCGGTATGTTTTAGGATTCAATATGTCGTGCGAAGTTGCTCGAGTGCTTCTAATCTGAGGATGTAACAGTGACTATGTGCTAGCCACCCCCGCGTCGCTGTTCCGAGCTTTGATTTTTGAAAGACTGGGTGTGTGATGAGGAGGGGAGGACGTGAATGTGTCACCGAAATAACGAACGCTGAGATAATGTCAGCAAGGAATAAGATACATGTTTTCAAATTCCGTGGCTAGTGGCGATTGTGTGTTTGGACATACTTGTGGCGGCCACGTTTGGACGGCACATCACACTCCTCCTCCTCTCCTCCTCTTCATCCTCTTCCAAGGCACGAGTGGTGTAAGGAGATGCTACGACACTTATTGATGTCTTACAGACTTTTAATTTTACTAAAAGGAAAGGAGTCCATCGTTCCGAGATATTCTTAAATTCACTGGGCGAAGATATTTGAAAGGGTACAGGACTATTAATGAAGGGTGCTAGCTGCTTGACGATGAGAACTAAGGGGACAGGTATGGGGTCACTACTTCGGCTTTCGCAATGTTATGTAACTTTTATCAGGCATTCTGTCTGTATTAATAATTTATATTTAATATTTTCAGCTGTTCGCATATAGTTTAGCATAGATAAGTGCAAAGATTTATATAACTATTTTAGAAATTAGGAGTTTCTATGTAGTTCTATTTTTTTAAGGTGTCTCAAATATTATCTATGAATTGCAGAATTGTAAATGTTATCAGCATTCTTTAAAAGAGAAAATTGTAATTTACCACAAATTACATTGCGAAAACATTTCCCATCTTAATATGGTGTTAACATCTTTAGGCACGAATTTTATATTAAGCCACGTAATAACGTATCCGTAGGTTTGATCATGTCACAATATCTAAATGGCTTTGCATGAACCACTTCAGTATAAAACATGTTCTTCTCTGACTGAGGTTGGAGAAACACGGATTTTTCCAGTCACACAAGAGATGGATCTGCTGGGTCTATGTGTACGCCATCTCTTTGCAATCTTATTCACTTATTGCGGGTACACTGTTCTACACATACTCCTAGTTTATATTTATTAAAGGCCATTCTTTCCGGTTTTTGCAATTTTCATATAGAATGGGGTATTTTAAAATCGTACAGAAAATGTTGTCACTGTTCTTAATCAATTAATGAATAAATATTGTATTTTAACATGCCTAAGTAGTTACACCAACAACTAAACTATTCACTCTTTGATACAAAATTGTGAAATTTATCTTACTGTTTGAAAGCTAAAATTGCTTTTAATGATTTCTAGTTATTCGCACGAAATATATATGTGTGGAGAGCCTATTCACCACGTTTTAAGAAAAAAAAATTGTAAACAACTTCACAATTGCAATTAAAGTAAGAGATAAAAATGCTTTATACAGTGATATATTTGTCTCAAGTTGTCCAAGGGAAATTCACCATGCTATGTTCTTCCATCGAATCATTTTCTGATAAATAGGTGTATCAAAGTCTGTACTTGAAGCTTATGAAAATAAAAAAAAACTCTGAATGTTTTCGACTCTTAAGACCTCGATGTTAAGAGCAAACCAAATCTCTCAATTCCTTTAAATGTTTGAGTTTCTCAGGGTGTACAGGAAACGTGTATAAACTACCAAAAATTGTATAATTTAAAAAACAACAAAAATCACGCATATCAAACGAATCATAACTTAAGGGTATAAAAAAATTATAATACTGTATTTAGGGAATCATTTAGGACGTCGTTGTAACTGTTATTCCTTTATCCCTATTGCAAAATTATTCTGAAATATTGTGTGTTGCCCACATCAGTTTTAATATTCCTAAAACAAGAACTGTTTGCTTCAAACGATAACACAATTCCTCTCTTGATAATGTTATATGATCTTCTCGAATGCTAAAATGATGTCCTTCCTGGGAGTATTCACTCCTCCAGTGGGTTTTATCCCTAACGGAGGTTGCGGAGTTTCTGCACATTGCCTGACTTTGTATGAGGTCAGTATGTGTACCAAGGCTGTCTTCACTTGCATCTGGCCAAACCGCATACCTGAGGGCAGACACCACATTCGATTAATTACCTGACACATTGATTCCTAGAAAATCACAACTTCTTTTGGGATTTTAAGTTTATTTTCCAGAAGTTACGTTTAAGAGACAGACAACACCCATTGACGTGAGAGAATGTGTGCATTATCAAGAAAAATAGCTAACGAAAACGTTGGTGTGCTAGTCTTATAGCTGAAAATGTCCCTCTAACTTTTAGATAAAAAGATCTCAGAGTTTATACGTATACACATATATGTAATGCTTGATTCTCCATACCGAAACACCTCTCAAATTTTGTAACATAAATAAATATACACGCTGTACAATCATATGTAAATATAAAGAGTGTATCAAAATTAGACGAATAAACTTTGGCTGCATTTTATTCACGAGAAAAGAAGGTGAAAGCATTTATACGACATATTCTGTAAAGTGAATCCTTGAAACTAGACCTGATACACTAGTTTATAGCAAATATCGTATAATATAATGATGATGGAACACTGAGTGTTTGGATAATCTGTAAAGGAACAAAGATTTGTTAACATCAAAACACCTCTCTATAGCTGTCATCCATTTATTCCATGGCAATAATCATGACCACTACGAAAATAAATTTTTCGGGTGCAACTTCAAATATATGTACCACCCTTAGGATTCACCTTCTTTTTTCGTGATTATCCTGAAGCCGAAGATCGCTGGTATAGTTAGACACTCCGTGTATTAGTAGTATCATATGTCAGATGTTATCCACATTTTTATTTATGTTGGCTCCCTAATATTGAAACTCACTTTATTAGTCAAAATTATTGGGTATTTATTAAAACCAGCATTACGACTTACCAATGCAATTTCTTGGTCCTTCTCCAAATGGCAAGTGTGCAAAGTGCGAACGTTTGCTTTTGTTTGCAGGACTGAACCTTTCAGGGTCGAACTTGTCTGGATCAGGATAAATATCAGGATCTAAGTGGATGGCCAAGACTGGGATCATAACACTTGTTCCCTTCTCTATAGTAATGTTAGTTCCTGGAATAACATAGTCTTGTAGACACTTCCTTTCCAGAGATGGTACAGTTGGGTACTTGCGCAAGGCCTCTGGAAACAAAAAAAAAAAACAAATATCATAGTGTATCAAATTATCTTAAAATGTTTGCAACAAAAAAACAGTAAGCTACAAATATAACTTATTTTATTACTTTACTCTACATTTGTATGCCACTAAATTTCATTAAGTAGAGCCTACTCTTAACACTTAGACAAAAGTATATACGCATTATATTTTATTTATATTTCCGTCATTTGAAAATACTTATCTGAATCAGTTTACTCGGCCTTCAATAGTAATACCTGTATGTCTAATATTATGGTAATCGTATTATTGTTTCCCGAAATGACACAACAGCTTTATTGTTTCATGCGGCGCTATCTTACAAAACGGTGGACAAAGAAGCTATGCTCTAGCAAATCTGCTTCTTTTATTTGGTACTTTCAGCATACTAAGTTTGCTGAAAATCAGTTAAACATTATGGCTTCAATACCAAATTAACATAAAATATTGATATGGCTGATATTGTGGAAACAGGTTTCTAACCTATTTAGATCACATTAGCTATAGTAACCAGAGTATTAATAACATAATATAATAGTGGCAAACTATTCAGTAGTTTTCCAGACGTAATGTAAAAACATAATTTTTAACCTCATAAAATAAAAGGCCAAATACAATAAACTTTATTAAATTTACTGGTTTAACTATAACGTTTAAAAGAAGGAAAATGGCTTGAAATGTTTAAATTGTTACCAAAGTTTTAAATTACAAACTACATTTTAAACTGGCCTCCTAATTGAAAATTGTGCAGCGGATAATCGAAAACTATAAAATTCAGATGTCTATAATGTGCGCGAATTCGGTGAAATTATTTTCATAGGTGTAAAAGGTTTTAGGAGAATAACCATATTGTAAGTGATTAAGTGCACAAGAAATAAACACAGTAAATGAAAATGTAGACAGAATGATATAAGATTTCGGCTATATAGTGAATACCAGAATATGCAGTGGAAATGAAAGAAATGACAATTTAATTGAAATAATGGAAAGTATAATCGAAAGAATGAACTTAGTAGATGAAAAAATTAACATTCAAATGAAGAATGGAAAGTATATAACAAAGAATGAACAGTGTAAATGAATGAATCAACATTGTAAAGAAATAATGGCTGTTATAATGAAATAATTGACAGTGTAGGTGAAAGACCGGACAGTTTCAAGAAATACCGGACAGTGTAAATGAAAGAAAATGAAGTATAAACGAAAGAAACGACAGGATGAAAGGAAGAATCGACAGTGGGATTTAAATAATACAAATTGTATATTAATGAATGAACAGTGTAAATGTATGGTTAACAGAGTTAGCGGAAGAACGTAGTGTGTCCCTGGAAGAATGGACAGTATGGAGAATGAAATAAAAAGGGTAATGAGTGCATTAAAGACGAATAGGCAGGAATTTTTTCAGAAGTTGAGTTCTAAGCATGGTGGGATAGCCGAAGAGTGTGGTTTCACTATCACCGAACCAACCAACTCGGGCTATGGCTGGCAGATCAACGGCGTTGGTATCAGCCATGTACTGAAAAGAATGTCACAGTTCACAGTTAAGCTCCCCCTTACGATGTACTTCCTACATCACGACTGTACTGAGAGGCCCAGCACTGAGTGTACTACATTCTCTGCCAAAGCGACGTCGAATAAATTACCCCACACGGGTTTCGGTCGTTGAGCTATGTTTTGATGATCGATACATGCGACATTTCCACCATGTCCACATGCGAAGCCGGACCCAGTGACCAGAAAGCTGCTGTAGGAGTAATGCAACATATCTTGTGGCTGACCAGACTACCTCTGGAAGAATACCCCATGGAGGCNCACTGTAGGAGTAATGCAACATATCTTCAGGATAACACAACTATCTCTGAAAGAATGCCCCATGGAGGATCTTGACATCATCGCAGTCGGCTTCTTCTTAGATGCAATCGTTGATACAGAGGAGCTACAATAAGTATCTTAGCGCACCTCACAGATGCCACACCATTCAGACTATGATATCCCAGTTAATAGACGTGGACTCAGCACGACAGGTGACTAGGCCCTGATATCCAGTGGTAGCAGTGACTGTGGACGAATACGACTAGAGCTGCAGCAAGAATATACTAAAGAATCTAGGGACAGACAAAATATCCACCACTTCCAGTGTCCTTGATGGAGATCTTCATCGCCATACATCGAAGAAGCCAGAGAGTTGGAAATGTTGTCAGCCGGTGTACCTGAGAGCATACTGCCCTCAACAGCAGCTGTGCACGCAGCAAAGACAAATTAGGAACCGAAAGGCAGATAAACTTACAACACATTTGAAAAACTTGATAACACCGATCATGAGCGGGAAAGATGGATATCTTCTGAAAGGAAGATCCCAATTTTTTTTACAGATATATCCGGTGAAACAGAATTCAGGTATCATATTACTGAATGATGTTCCTTATCAGATGGTTCCGGGAGTAGGGCGAAAATAACAGTTGTAATACCAGACATCCTCGGGCATTCTTCCCAGAAATCGCCCGACGACAGCATGCAACAGTGCTATTTGACATCACTACAGGAAAAACCGCATCAGTTATAGGTAAGAGAAGAGTGAACATGAAGGTTTATGACCTTAGTCTAGAGTACGACATATACATTGCATTGATAGAGAATTGATGTATTTTTGTGTTCAACATACTACATAAGTTGTGGTGCTGTATTGATACTCAATTTAGGGTGCTATGGGTAGGCAATACCGAGATGGTGGTTTTAAGAAGGCGGGATTCTTTAGATGTTTACTGAGTCTAATTCTACTAGCATAAAAAGGCGGCATCCGGCCAGGCTATGTCATTGTAGCAAAGATTTGGTTAAGTTTGTGTGTTAGAATGACTAATTTGTCGGATAGTACACTTCATCTTGAGAGGGAGACGGGGGACAATAATAGGCGATTGCAAGCAGGTCAAATAAGTTATTCCAAATATTCCTAAAACTTCGAGACCACAAAAAATCGAATTCCCTCCACAAGAAGTGCTGAAGGGACTGCTGGTAAAAACAAGAGAAAACCTCAACTGAATACGGGAGAAGGGTCTCTCTGAATTACCGAAGTGAAATCGGGATGCCGCCTCCTGTGACGAGAATGATTTTGATAATGGAGATGCTAGCCCCATATAGCAACCACCAAGAAGATTACAGTTAACATCTCAGGAGGGAGTTAAGGGTATTTTGAAGGACATGAGGTAGTAAAATGTGACAGAACAATCAGTCTGTTTACAATATTCTTCTATTCTGCTTGTGAAGAAGATAGATGAGACTATGATATTTAATGTGGATTCCCGCCAGCATAATTAAGTGATAATGAAAGACCTTTATCCCCTAGCAAGTACATATAACCCAATAATACATAAAAGGTTCACAATGGTTATATATTTTAGACATTAATGGCAGGTACTCTCAATGAAAAGTGGTCCCAGAGGACCAGTAGCGGACCACTTTTGGTGCGCAAGAGAAAGGTTCCTGGAAATTCAATTTAATGCCTTCTCTGTTGTGTAACGCCCATGACACCTTCGAACACCAGAAGGAAAAAGTTTTCCCTTCAGACATCTGTAAGATTTACCTAAATTATATAATTTTCATAAAAAGGAAATATTAATAGTCTGTATTATGTTAAGCAGCTGCAGCCAATTTCTAAACTGGTTCCTAGGAAGTGCCACCTTTAAAAAAGATTATTATCTTGCGACATAAATGTGTCTGCTCACGGGTTCGCTACAATTGCCAAGCCACTGCAAAATGACTGAGGCGAAAAGGAAATTTCATTGAACCACCATGTATGAATTCGCTTTTAGTAAGCTAAGGAAATATGAGTTATCATCCCCCTCTTCACCAGCATTTTTTCCAGTCAAATGTTTCCCGAGCAGAAAGGGCATATTCATTCGTCATGCTGATGCTTCTGATGTAGGCATTGGAGCTGTTTCATATAATATTAAGTATAAGAAGTAGAGGCCACTACAATACTTAAGTTAAGTACTGATAAAGCTTGAGAAATATTACTGTGTGACATGCAGCGATATTATGGCCATGGTGAAGGCAAATTCACACTCTCACCCCTATCTTCTTGGCAGACATTTTATTCCCAGAGCAGGCGACACTTCATTATACTTCGCACAAAATTTAAATAACTTCGAAGTTCAAATAGCGCGATGGATAGAGCATATTCAAGAATATGAATTTCAATTACAGCTCAGATCTGGAAGCATTCACGGGAATGCAGATACACTTTATTGGATGCCTTGCGATCCATTGTATCATGATTGGGAATGCAATAAAAGAAAATTGGGATGGGATGCTAGAGAAAGGAAGGACCAGAATTCAAGATCCTATACTTTGTGATGTGTCAACTACATGAAGTAATAAGAATATTTGGGCAGGTCGACTAAATAATCACAGTTTGTATCCAATGCAACAGTTGAAATATGTTGGCTGTTATCCAGAATGGGAAGAGTCATCGAGTTTGAGCGCAGAAGTTATGGCATTATGGGCACAATGGAACTATTTAATACTAATGAATTGTGTGCTCTACTAGAACTAGGAAAGTAATAATGGTAAACACACACCCTTACAGTTTGTCCTTCTAGAATGCAAGGTCCGGAAACTGTTAAAGTAAATGCGTAATATGGCAGCCAGTGGCCACTTTATTGTTAATAATATCTTCCACAGAGACTGAGATTCTACTGGCTTCATTACCGAAAGAAAGGACGTTGAGAAGTGGTGACGAATATGCAACACATGTAATGCAAGAATGGTACCAAGAACTAGGGCCCCAGTTAATTATTATAAATGTACTGATGGAGCCATATTCGAGACAATGGGAGTAAATATATCCCCCCTTTTTTTCTTTCAAAGTATGAAGTAATCGGAATACACTAGTGGCCCAACATTTCTTCACAAAGTGGATTGAGGTTATTCCCCTCCAAAACCAAAAAGCATGAAATGTGGTCGACGCATTCATTAAACATATTTTCACGAGGTTTGGGGTTATAACATAATCCCTTTCTTATCAGCAACGAGGTTAATAATCTGCTGTGTTCAAAGATGTAAGAAATATTCTGGGGGACCAAAAAGGCTAATACTACAATTTTACTCCCTCAGTCAGATGAAATTGTCGAGAGGATTCTTACACACTTACGGTACTAGTCTATCTTTGTGGCAGACAGCCAAAAAGACTGCGATCCAAAGTTGGCACTTTCTCCTTGCTTACCGTTCGGCAGTTCATGACTCTACAGGGGTAATTAATACCTCCAAGGATGCTGCCATTTGATCGACCGATAGGGAACTATCACCTAGAAAATGCCAGCGAATTACTTTTCAGTATTCATGAATGCTCGAAAGCACCTTAAAATAAACAGTGTCGGGATGCAGACATGGTATGACGGGAGAATGTTGGGCGAGATAATTCAAGAAGGACAAATTGTTTGGCTGTACAAATCACAGAGGCGAAAAAGGTATTGCCCGAAAGTACAGATTTGTTGGGAAGGCCCGTACAGGACTCTGAAGCAAATCAATGATGCTATATTTCGAATTAATGGACAGAGCTCCCGGGCGAAGCCTTAAGATTACCACATTGACTAACTGACACTCTACGAAGATCTAGATAATACAGATTCAGTTCGGAACGAACACACTTGAGGGGAGTCAGTATTTCATGAGACCGCGAGGCATCGTACCCATTCCCTTTCCACCCGAGCGCACATTGATACCCTTATTATAACCAGAATAGGAAAGGCAAAGTTAAAAACTAGCTGCGGAACACCAACATATATCACAATAAGGCTATCGGGACGGATGCTGTTCCCGTTCCTGGAAGGCACAATGACTTCGGTAGTAGTTGTGCGAATTTTCTTGTCAATTCTCTCTCTTTCACTCAGCACGATTCAAGATGCAAAGAACCTTCTGGGACAGATCAGCTCAGATAAAAGAGCTGCGGTGTGACTCTGTGTAGTCTTGTACGGCAATTAGTGTCATGTATGTAGCACCCTTCGGATCGACGGGTGACGACACAGTGATTGCAGTCTACAAGCATTGGGAGAATAGAGAGAGAGATATTGACACGCNGATATTTAAACGCTATAATGTGGGAAAGTAGATATTAATGTGAAAATTGTACACATTCGGAATTACAATGTGTGAAAGTGAACATTTTGATCATGAACGTGGGAATAGAAACCTTAACATTTGTGTTTTAAGTCACAAGCTCTTTCTCCAAGCCATTGATACTGCGATAAAAAAGTTTAGTTAGTTTTATTAATGAGAGACCAAAAATCATAATAGTTTATAAACTATATTGGTTTTTTGTACTACATTAACTTCGTCTCAATTCCAATTGGCAGAAGNGTCAATACAAATTGACAGAAGTTGATAAGGTCAAATAAAATCACTCGGTGATAGTTGGCTGAACGACATAGCACTATTCCAAACGCTATTAATAGCTTGCATCGTCTAACAGTTATAAAAGCTGTGTTGTCAGCAAATAATGTATACAGTGGCTGACTTTATTTTGCATTCAGCTTGTTTGTTTGGTCGGGGTAAGGCGGGGACTATTTGCTCTCTGCCATATCAGAAAATTATCGTAAGATTTATTAAAAACGATGTTGTTAAATTTTTATATAAATTGTTTGTATATTAAATGATGGCTTCCATAGTAATTGCCTTAATCTTAAATAATTAAATTTACGTAGTCGAATGTAAACTCAACTGCGCATGTAATCAAGTACTTTAACATATAAGAATTTTTAAATATTAATTATTTAAATTTGCTATAGAATATTGATTAAAATACATATAGCGATGCTTTAAAAGTTTATCAGGATTATCAAAACTTGAAAATAACCGTTACATTGGATACAGAATCATTGAAATTAATAAATAATCTAGGATGTGGTGTACAAGACGAAGTTTCAGATATTTTTACAACTTCAGCAGAATGGAATAAAATAAATATTATATGACATTTTGCATTGGGAAATAACACCATAATTAATTAAACAAATGAAATTTCAATAATTTTGTCATAAATTATTGTTATATTTTCTTAAAGTATTTTACAAACCGAAAATACATTAAAATATATAAAAAATTTAGTTTTTTAATGAAAAGTAAAAAAAAAGAAAACTAATTGTTATTTACAAGTAATTAAAAAATAATAAATTTCCCATCTTTTAACTTTGCAATTTTCATAATAAATTAGTTGAGTTTACTTATATAATATTTTAATCAAAATTAATTTAATTAATGATATAATTATGATTGATGTGAATTCAGTCTACAGCATATCATTAATAATGTAACAGCACATGTAAAGGGTGAATTACATAAAATGGGTTACATGAAGGGAAACAGATTGATACATTATAAATAGATTTAAAGTATCCGAATTTAAGGTAAGTAAAAGAATTTTAAGTGAGAGATAAAAAAAAATAAAGAAAACATTACTTACAGACAGCCAAAAAGTAGCTCAATATATGGTAAATTAAGAAAAATATTTGTAAAGATGTATAATATTTATAGGCAGCAGAAGATTAGCACTAGTTAAATTACATCTAATACCAAATTAAACTTACGTGTATTATGGAATTTTTTTTTCAGATAGGGTTAAAACAGATACAAACAATATCATTTTTAATATATAAAATAAAAATATTGGAAACTTCACTTAAATTATTACAACGGAGTGATCTAATTTTACCTATGTGAACGATATATCTGAAATATATACTTAACATGCATAATTTTATATCGCGCTATCCTTTATTTGCTTATAAATACTCATATACTGTCGTTATAATTTATTGCGCCTTTCTTACGCGAGTGAGTGAAGAGATTATGGTGGCTCTCAACTTCGTGGACTTGACAGCCGAACTCATTCTCATAAGAAATCAATGTGCAAGGTATTATTGTGGTGTTCGCAAACTTTCATCGTCCGAGAGTAGTATGTAGTGTATTGGTTCTAGATATTTATTTTTTAAATCTGCTATATTTAATGAAAAGTAACATTTTAAGATCGAAAAGAATACAAGTGAAGTTTTTTTACATTAATTTAAGCGAAGTGAATGTATGTGTTAATAATATATTTTTGTTCTTTTTTGTATTAAAATAGTAATTTTTAAATGAAGTTGAGCAATGCATAATATCTGGGCCAGGACCAACCCATTATATACTACTACTCCTGTTGATGAGCTGCCCACTCTCTACGTTTAGGCATACTGCAAGGTAGGATGCATACGATACTATCGGCAACTGTGCCCTCACTACGCGTTCATAATCATCTTATCTGAAAAGTGCAAAAAAAAATAGTCTTTTTATTAGGTCTTTACTAATGCAATGCAGAACTTATATTCATTTTCAAACGTCCTAAAATAATACATATTATTAACATGTCACTTAATTTGACCACTGTTTATTTCTTGGCGTTTTATATGTATAGACACATCACACATAACACACTTTCGCTGTACTGATAACTGTTGTAGATTACTTTAATTCGTTTGCACTAATATTAATGATTTTGAAAAAGTGAAATAAACATTTATTTTACAATAAGATACTTTATTTATAATGATTTAGAAAAATGTATAATTGTTAATTTACATTTGCTTTTCGGGTATTAATGTCTGATTTTTCAAAAAAAAAAAAAACCTATTTAGCACGAAATATTATCTTAAAACAACTAACCCCAGAAACCGTTTCAGTGTTAAAAAAATTTGTCAACTGGTCTTACCTGACACCGTCATTTCCAGGTATTCCATCTCAGCTATAGCGTCGTACGTCACTTCTGAGTTGTGTTTGTCGAGAACTGCCTGTATCTCGCTTCGTAACTTGTCTTGAATGGTAGGGTTCAAAGCCAACTCGTAAAGTGTAAATGATATGACGGATGAAGAAGTTTCGAATCCAGCCGCTATGAATACAAAGGCTTGAGCTACGAAGTCATCATCCTCGAGATCTGAAAAATATGTTTAATTAAAAGTTACTGCAATACCTCAATATATCACGAACAACACCATTCTTATAAACATTTTATGGCTTGCCTCAGGTTCAATAAATGGATAGCTTTGACCAAAAATTGAAAATTATTTATTTCCTATATCATATCGATGGAAGAATACTTATATCTGTCTGTTAAAAAAATGCAAATATTACAATTTTAAAATATTTATGTCATTGTAGGTAATTTTATGAAGGCTATATACCAAAGCAATAATAAATTATAGGGAAATATATATTTCATTACAACTAAAACACTTATTTGTTTTAAGGAGACCATTGGGGTTTTACCAAATTAATAATCATCAATTTAAGCAAGGGATATAACACAATTACAATTTTAATTATACTTACTGAAGTCTACTTTGCCGTTTCTGATGTTTTTGATCTCATTGTGTCTGTTATCTTGCTTCATTTCTTCTAAATCATTTGCATCTTCAGTTTGGACCACGCCCTCATCCTTCATCGTCATCAATATATCCACAAAGTCTTTGCGGACAACTTTGTTCTTCTTTCGATAGTCAACAACATCCCAGAATGTCTTGCGGGCGTAGGTCTCAACTATTTCGTCGTAAACATTTGCCCCCAACCGTTTTACCAACCATGGCGCTAAAATAGTGAGAGCTGTGTAAAACTGCTGAACTCTTGTTCGTTCGAATATCTTTCTCATGGTTGATCGGAATTCACTATTGGGATCTGCTAGGGCGTTGGCATTTACTCCGAAGGCGCACGATGCAATGACGTCTGTGGAATACCTGGCCACTGTGTCCTTCACATCACACTTTCCTGACAAAAATAAATACATTTTTTTTTTGAATGAGAAGAACCAAATAATTTTTGTAAGATTAAGGAAAAGTACATGTTTGTAAAGAAACATTATTTTAGATATAAATCAGGATTTTCTATTTAAAATGTTAAAATATGTAAATGGCATAAGGTTATATAAATTTCAATTAAATTTCAATTTTATAAAATCTGTCCATTTTTCGGACTAATTTTATATTTGTCATGTAGGCTGTACTTTATACATGAATTTAAATGACAACATACGATTGTGATAGCATTAAATATGTTTCGTTATAAGAGTATGGGACATCGAGTGTTTACTTATCATGCTTACCCTATAACTTAAAATTGTATAAACTGACATTGTTGAACTCTCAGTTGGTTATAGATTTGTTGGGCAGATCCAGATACAGGATGAGAAGATAATGAGCTGTCCTAATTCATACTTACTCATAAGTTTGTGTTTTATACGCGGATATTTAAAAAGCAAGTCGCTAATCTACGCCAAACGGACGTGAGCGGAATTCTTAGAACAAATAACTAGGGAAACGTATATACAATATAGGGCTTAAAGTGATTTATTAAGGCTATAAAACCATTGAACGTTGCGATTGGAAATGTCTTACGCAACGGTAAATTGGAAACCATTGCGATTAAGCAATGCAAATTGGAATACAGGCAAGTGTTTAGAAGGCAGATGATCACACAAAACCGCATTATGGAGAGTTTATCCCTTCATAAATTAAAAAGGTTTTGGCACTCATTGCAAAGGAACTTTTTAACCCTGCGATTGAAACAATTTTACATGACATTTCAGTAATAAGCATTAAAAAAGCAATAAAAAAGTTCTCCTAGGACGTATTCATTAATCGCTACCACTTTCTGAGAAATCACATGTTAGTTTGGAAAGCAATGTAATGGTTGTTTGGGAGGTAGGAAGCCTGTAACACCATCGTGCATGACTTTTGAACTAATTACTTGGCTAATGTTCCTATCATAAGACAACGGGTTTATAAGATTGTCGAAGGCTAAGGAGTTGCTTAGAACTATGTAGTTCTGAGCTTGAAACAATCTGATTTGACATGATTATAACAGCATGAAAAAACAATCAAATATTTCGCCTTGGTAGTATCAGCCTGTTAAAGCATTAATCACATATTTAGCTGTACGGTAGGTTAATGGTTACCTGCGAGATAGGCAGCCTGTAACAGTATTTGGCCCAAGACATACCAACTGACCACCTAGTTCATGTTTTTGTTCTAATGCAGGTGGATGACCCCTTAGTAAATGTTGTTAGTGTGGAGTAGTCCAAAAAACACTGACACCGGTATCCGAGTATCATTGATTATTTTTAGAATGCGAAGAGTTTACATATGATCGAAGTATGAGCCACCCGTCTTTATTCCTGAACGAGTGCGGTGTTGAAAAGAATAGCGTACATTACGCAACTGTCCGGTATTAGCCTGTACGGTACTACACGCATCTTGAATGCATTGCCAGATATCCCCCACATTGTCCACGTCAATTACATGCACCTGTGCCTTCAAGTGCCCCTACAAGTAGAAGTCGACTGGGTTTATGTTCGATAACCTGGATGACCAACTCTTGGGCTTACTTCGGCCAATCCAACGCGCTGGGTACCGCGCACCTATATACTGCCTTGCTGTGCGACTGAAGTGTGGTGATGCACCATCGTGCATGAACCACATGCCTTCTCGTGGATCCAGTGGTTTATATTAAAGTAGTTGTGGCAGGTCGTGATCTAAACGCCGACGAACTTAAGGGAATTCACGTACATCTGGTAAATGTCGACCTGGAAACTTTTCGGCATATCGACGACGTGCAGGTGCTGCATTATATATAATTGCACCATACATGAGATGCATGTCCGTCAGTTCATTACTACACTCCATCACACACGTTGTGAACAACTGTCTGCTGCGTAAACTCACAACGCAATGCTAGCAGGCGGCCACTTGGTACGACAACAGGAACCAATGCAATGGGGCACTTTCCCGCAGTAACTTCTCAGGGATCAAATCTGATATACCTGTTGCCTTAGGACAGTGACATTAGCCAGGATAAAGGTTAACAAGTATTTAACTACAGAGGTACAGGCTGCCTACCGCCCAGGCAACCATTAATCTGCTTTCCAACCTGACATGATTCTTCAGAAAATGGTAGGGATGAATGTGTGCTAGTTAGGCTATCTTTTTTATTGCTTTATTATTGCTGATTACTAACATGTTATGTGGAATTGCTTCACGCACAAGTAACGCAGTTTTAAATTTTTGGACTCGGACAACCCCTATTTAAATTATGAAGTGGTGTACTCTCCGTAATGCTGTTTTGAAAGGTAATTTGCTCTGTAGAGATTTGCCGGTATACCAATTTCCGTGGCTTAATCACAAGTGGTATCCCATTTTTGTTACACACCACATTTCCAATCGCAACGTTCTAGGGCATCAACCACTCTGAGAAATCACCACTTGAAGCCCTACGTCGTATATATGTTTCCCTATCTATTTGTCCTAAGTATTCCTCTAATGTAGGGTTAGCATACATAAACGTCCTACAATGTATATGTATATATATGTGTACACACAAGATTTCTGTTTTTATGGAACAGCTTACGAATACAAAAAAATGGCAATGCAGAAAATTTAAACGAATTATAAAACAACATTTACAAAATATATATTTCTACATGATACGCACATCAGTCTTTATTGACAGTTCAATAACTCAAATAAAAAGTGTAATAAAGTGAAATTTAATACCAAAAACGTTACAATTTGATAGCTTGCAAATATGAATACGTGTTTTTCTTGAATGAAAATTACAGAAAGTCCTATACAATTAAAAATCAGCACTCCTTCACATCTCATGCAACAGCAACCCATATAGCCCTACATTGCTGATTTTCGCCCTCAAGGAATGGTTAAATGTGTCCCTTCATATTTCTGCGCATTTCCGTATTGTCACGATTCCACCATGGGAGACATAATTGCTTAATAAGGTAAATACAATCTTCGTCAACAGTACGAGGCAATACTAACCTGAGTATTGACAACATATGTCACAAGCTAGGTGAAGGAGGGAAAAACAAAATGGCTACCTGCGCACGGTTTTATCTACTTTACCACCACAGAGGAAGAACAGAGACTCAAATAAAATTACTGTTATAAAAATACAAACATTGCTCTGCGGACTAGGGAGATGCCTGTGGTTTTGTAGTGGTGTGTACAGGTTAGAAAATATCAGTCACTCTCAGCGACAGTGACCAATGTTTCCTGTCTTAAAGCATTGTTCACGAGCACAAATATGTGTTGTACTTTCACAGTAATATCGGCTTCTGGTAAATTTTTGCAGCCTAACAGGCAAAGTGTAGCCAGTGTTTCGCTTACAGAATAGCGCAGATACTTAAATCCATGAAGTTGATTATAGCGCAAAATGAAACAGTTAGAGGTTTTATAAATGTATTAATGTGCACAAATGATATTGAGATTTTTGTAATTGAAAAGTATTCGGTATTTAACAATGCTACGAAACTGGTATGAGAAAAAGCGAACTAACTGAATATATTTTCAAAAACCATGGGTTATATATAGTAGAATGCTTTTCAATTCGTACGTAAATAAATAAATTACGAAAACGGACACAGTCTGCATTAAAATTTTGTAAAAAATGTATTTACACAATTTTAATTGAGACGTAAAGATGATCTTGGAGTAACTTTGAATGTTATATGTCTCGAAGGAAGTAATAGGAGTAAAGTAGTCTTGGTTATCCAGAATGTGTGACTTATAGAAACATACAAACATTTTCTGACAAGAGAAAATTTTACAAGTACTTAAAGCATTCTTCAAAATATTTTATTCACAATTGATGGTTTCATCTGCACTTACATGTGACCGAAATACTAATGTGATAAACAATAATAATCAAACAACTGTTTTTTCAAAACTTAGTGAGCTGGCGCAGTAGTCAAACTCTGGACTTGTATTCGTGAGTAACAAAGGATTGAATCTCATGTATTTGATTATAGTTTCCCTGAAATAACTTCATTACCCATGGCCACATACTTACCTGTTTCTCTTGAAATGTTTCATTGTTTTATGTCTTCCTTACTAATGCCCTTGGTTTCTACGAGACGTAGAGTAATACATCATATAAAAGACTTGTTTAAGCTAACGATTACACGCCTCCTATACACAAAACACAAACATTAGTGCTCAGTTTGGAAACAACATCGTATGTCACCAAGTTCGTCTAACATCTGACTTGCAATTGCTACTAAACAAATGAGAAAGCAGTGTCTGTGCAGCTTTAGCTACTTCAGCTTAGGGAGATGGATGTGTATGGGCTACAGGAGGGCTCGTACCTGCGCGATTGTTCAGTCGTTGGTGGCAAGAAAAACCTCTTGACACCACTGACACTAAAACCATACTACAAATCATCATTCTGCATTTGCCATGCTAGCGTTGATTTTAGTTACTGGAAGGTGATAAATATATTTGCTGTAAAACAATCTGCTTAGTTCATTTAAGTGAAATGCATGTATAAAAACCACAAGAAAGGCAAACTTTATTTTAAAGAAAAAGCTCAGAAAGGGGAGTGGGGCCAGAACCNGTTGTGTAGTGAAACTTTATAATTATTTTTAATTACCTGATACAGTAAATTCAAAGTGATCTCTGAAATAAATATATATTACCTTTTGCCATATCCTTATCAATGCAAGGCAGCAACTGCTTCCCACACTCGTTGATAAGATAAAACATCTTCTTTATCTTGCCGGACGTAAATGTGGGTGTGAGTTTGATCCTCATGTGTCTCCATTTCTGGCCCTTCAGAGCTACCAAACTTCTGGATGACAAAGAACTGCGGTTACTCGAAGGTTCGATGGACCGGTCCAGGAAAGAATGCGCATCTTTCACCATGACATTCCGCACTACATCTAGGTCACGGACCATCAGGATGGGCTTTTTGAAGGCGAATAATCCCACGACCTTGTGACTGGGGTTGTCATCGTACACTCTTTTGAGGCACTGTCCAAGATGCTCCCTCAACATGATCACATCACCGATGTTCCCCAAGATTGATGTGGGCTTTATATAGTGGACACCTCTTCTCTTCCAGTATTTGTAGGCGTTGGTGAAGTACAGATACACAGCTACCAAGCATGTCGCAATAGCGACTACAATGTCAGCTGCTACATAGCTGAATATAACTGCCATTGTGGTCAGTTCAATTTATTAGAGCGCCTGAAAGCAGAAACAGAACACATATGTCGCTTATTAATTTGAGAAATGCTACATAAATAGGTAAAAAACAATATAATTCTGTTGTCAATTGAACAAACATTTGGTATTTAAATAAATATGAAAAATTATTTTCACCATGCACTACTGAATTCGCTCAACGAGAAATAAAAAGTGCTTCTTACAAATTATAAATTCAACTCAGGAGATTGTAACTGTTGATGGCATTCAGAAGATTTAATAAATTTACTTATGACTGAAGTAGTTTCTATAATGGTGTAATATACCAGTGGAAGTTAGATGGTCAGGTTATACACATTTTTGACAAATAATCTTACAACATGACAAGTTTTCATTTACGTGAACCTTAAGTAATTATGTTGTCAGTGCAATTAGTATTATCTATACTTGCGAGCTACACAGCTAATAATATCACTTCCCTTAATAGCAATGCAGCCTGAAATTTACAAGATAAATATCAATAGTACGCAAAGTGTTGGTAATATCTCTTCCATTTCAAACAACTTAAGGAGTTCAAGGACAGTGTAAACGAGCAGGCCAGTTTTACCATCGTCGCGGTTTTCATACTGTTATTTTCGTAAAAAAAAAAAAAAGTGGGAACAGGTGAAAGCGTTTAACAGCATTTACAATTGTCAACGTAAGGATAATCAATGCCATACAAAAGAGACAGCCTCCATATAAACCTATGTCTAAACACACAACAGTTAGTTTTTCAACAAACATTACACCTGGCAACGCCTTTATTGTTTCTCTTCCTCAGACTGACTACTTGGAACTGTGGATATATCGAGCCGAATTGGTAAAATAATACCAATCTAGAGTTTCTTTACCACTAAATATTACATAGCAACACTATATATGTATAAGGTAACACAGAATGGTAAAAAAAACTGTAAATAGGCAGATAGATAACTTAAATATAAACTTATTATGAAATGATCTCACGACCACATAAAACGGAACTAACAAGCGTAGTATTTTCCCATTAAAAATGATAGTGTTGGCAATTGGCACACGAAGTGGTGAGATATTTATTTTAAGTTAAACTTGATCTATACATTAATATGTATGTTTAAAAAAATCATTATACTCAGTGCCTCTGTATTTATATTCGGCCAGCAATGTATGACCTAAGCACAAAAAAAATGTGTTTTATATTACGTACAGTCTCGGTGGCGGTGCTCTCTAAGGCGAGGAGGCTGGCCGGCGATGATTCACGCCTAGTACCTGATATGACCTCCGCTCTCAGCACCCAGTTTCCAAGTGGTTCATAGCCCTTTTTAATCACGAGGTCCTGACGTCTTGAGTATTTATGCATAATAACCGTGTTAACTAAATTTGTAACTTTTAATATCGTGTAGTTTGCCTTCAACTTTACAACCTTACGTATCACCTTTTTTGTGCATGGCAGCGGTTTTTTCGTTGAAATATGACACACACTTCAAAAATGTTCGTGGTATTGCGGTAAAGTGCTGTAAAGAATTAGCCATGTTTCTTCGTAAATTCAGGGACGGTCAATGTACGTCGTTAACACCTATTCCTTATATGCAGGGAAATATTTGTGTAACTTAAAAAAAACTTACTCGTGGTCATTAACACAAAGTTCCGAGGTAAGTATTACGTGAATGTGAAATTTTGCGGGAGCCAGTTAAGCAGTTCCTGAGATATCGCTAAAGTAGTTTATATATTTTACTAAATTTTTCTGGCCATGACGTTTTACAAAATGTCTGATATAATAAGTTACTAATTACTATACTCACTACTGGCAATACATACTGTCAGAATAGCAAGTTATTTGAAAATGGAGAAATGATTCGTTATTTATGGAATTATAAGCTAAACAGTCATTCTGTCGCCATTTTTAAACTCATTGTTTAGTATACTAAAATACTATGGGTATTTTTAGAGTGGCTTGACCTGTAATTTATTGTCCGAAATTGGCACCATATTTTTATGATTTAGAGAGCACCGTCTGCAAAGATAGAGGACCAATGACAACGTGAGTATCTGAGTTTAGTTCTAACATCGTAGACTGTTAACTTACCACCTTTAGTTTATATCCGTTGAAAGCCTTCTGAGTTATGACTTTGTACTTAAAAATTAAAATACTGTAATTAAATGAGCATTCAGTATGGTCGAGTGTCTTCACTAAGCAATCTAAATTTACCAACACTGGTAAAAATTAATGTAAGGATTCGGAAATATTTAGGGAGAGGGGGCCCCACTCTGGTGAGTTTACTGACTCCTATAAACACACAGGCTCACAGACGGGAAGGCGATCTCAGAAGAATAGCTTCACCTTCGTAAAATAATGTAAAAATGACTTAAGGAGTGAAAATCGATAATCATTTAGTAATACACGATTTAAATCATATTTAGACCAAACATTTAAATTATTTGGATTTCAGAAAAAAATATCTTACCATAGTGGAACGAATTTAATTTACCGAGTTCTCTTTGTTTATATCCCAACTTCTTTTACAACCAATAATTATTCAACAAAAGTCCACAAGTTAAGACAGCACAGCAAGACTTTCTTGCAGAAATGCGCAAGATGTTCTTTGTTGGTTTTTTAGTTTTTATAAAAGTATTGATCATTTGAATGACTATTTAAAAGTATCTTTAAAATAATTGTGAGCTACATATGTTTTATAGTAGCCGGTATGTGTAATTATGTGCCTGAAACATCGCTTCTAACATAATGGTGGAACACCAATGTATAATTACCTCATGTTCCGATAACTATATTCGTGCGTTGGTAATTACCGTTTGTTACATTGCTGTAAATTCAACACTCGCGTATTATAAAGTTTGCAGCTCTATTGTTATGAAAAAAAGAACATGTGTTTTATAAAATACTAGCTTTAGCTTGCAATTTTGTCCACGTGGAATTCGTGTTTTCGTAACTTTTTTATTTTATTTTATGTACATATTTAAATATAATACACATTTAACAGTAGTTATAGTGAAATGCAAGTCCAAAATAAAGAAAAACGTAGCTGATAATTTTGGAATTTTATATTTGTCGCATGCTGTGTCAATATCTATGTGAGGTATTTTACAATACTTCTAAGTAATCCATATTCTTTACCATATTAAGAGGATGACAACAAAACAACCCGGCTGAGTAGTGAGTTTACACACGAGCACGCCACGTAAAACTGACCGCGGGAGGCACCGTTCTGGTCTCAATTCAACTCCTGGGAATTTGAGAGTTTGCAACTGTCTCTTATTTATCGTCATCGCGAAGCACACTTTGGGGATAAACTACAGTTTCTTGAGTCCAAAAGGGAGGTAATTGGGAATCAATGGAATACACGGCACAAACACTGTTTGTCTCTGAGACTAAGTTAAAATAGTGGCCTTCACTACATTCCGAAGTAGAGCTTTGATTTGTACCCTAGTACTATTACAGAGTTTCGGTGGCTTTAAATTTCTGAGCAACATAACAAATGTGTCCACACGCAGTATAAGTCCGTGGTATGGTAGACTCGGTCGATTTAGATTGTCTAAATATTACACTAGGTATTGAACTGCTTCGATTTTATTTACCTGTGTGTCTATTGAATTTTATACAATTTATTCCTTTTCGAATGATTTCAGCAACATTTCATAGATGACCGCTGCTTGGTCGTTTTTTGGGGCCAGAATGGTTCTTTCACCCATCCATTCCTTAGGCTTGTCATGCATATAGGTAATATCAATACATTTTTTTTGGTCCTTTACTATAGTCACTATAGTGTACACTTTTTAGGGACAGCTGTCATGCCGTCTGTTTCAGTATAATAAGAGTTTCCTAGTTTGAGCACATGAACCGAAGGCCCCAAAAAGATCTCTTGAGGCAGGCCCTGATTTCATCGGCACGCGTACCTCTCGGCATCACTTGTACAGTTTGGTGAAAATCTCCTGAAAGCAACACATTATGTTATTGTTACTCCTTATGTCCTGCAGAGTCCAATTCAAAGCTTATATGCCTCTATAGTGCGACTTACTACTTTTATCACAACCTTTGATTTTAGTATTTTTTAATACTTCGACAAGATTACTCTGTTTCGAAATGTTGCATATGAGAGTCTACATTTCTCAGGTTAAGTAGCTACTTTAAGGCAGCGTGCGCAGTCCAACCTCCTTCCAGTGGCGTAGCAGCAATCTCAGAAGACGCGACAGCTAAGGCGATGCAGCGAGTAGTCCTTACTCTCGCCAAGAGAAAGTTGATGATGCAGGTTTAACCGGTGCCACCTCGAGCATATAAGAATACAATTTGTCCCTCTTTTGCCTTTACACTTGTAATTATTTCCTAGTAAAATTATTTCTGCTCTGTTAATGAGTTCTAATTGTTAATTACCAACATCTCTATGGCTAGTACGTCGTAGTTACTTTCCCCCATGTATTCTCTGCTTTCTTAATGTTGTGGCCTGATTGGTTGTGGCAAGCCATACTCCTTTAGAGCATGTCTACCTTATGGTCTGGCCGCTTTCTCAATTTCCGATAGTCATTAATAAACACATCATCTCTTAAGTGGTCTACATTGCCTTCTATCTTTCTCTCAATCTGACTTTTAAAGTTTTCTGACAGGTATTCTTTGCATTTATCCCATAGACTTAATGGACTTGGTACTTGGCAAAACACAAACATAATTGTGCAAAGATCTCGCATCATAAACGGCGATTGATAAACCGCGGCATGTGTAGATACTGCATGCTAGTGTTGATTGTCTTCAAGT
>NQII01010691.1:0-24091 GCA_002778355.1 Clitarchus hookeri
GGAGAAGTACCTCGACCTCATCCTCCTACTACCATTCTCACTATGGGTGAGCGACGAAGTGACATCTTGACTAAGGACAAAGGACTTTACAGCAAATATTTTCTCTATGTTAATATGACTTGTCTGATAAGGAATTACATGATGATGGTTGTGTCAGTGTGTGTGTTTCCTGATAGCAGAAATTTGGTTCATCCAGGCTTTCTAGACCAATCGGTAAGTCAAGTCCTGTGCATCGTAACATCAGAAAAATGTTGGTAAATACTGGTCTACTGTTCATGCGTGACATACATCATCATCACTATGTAGCATCCCTTCCTGCTTCCAACCATTAAGTTGTGTTCGAAGTGCATGCACACACCTATGTATGAGTCTTTATGGATGGAGTGAAAGGGCCAGGCATTATTCCCATTACCTCTGCTTATGTACAGCTCTCTTTTGTTACTAGACAGATTCTCTCTCTTCCTCATTCTGTACTACNATTCCCATTACCTCTGCTTATGTACAGCTCTCTTTTGTTACTAGACAGATTCTCTCTCTTCCTCATTCTGTACTATGCTGCGAGTCAAATATTGTGCACACACACTTTCTGTGCCTGGATTTTGGGTTCATGATCCCTTCTCGCTCTCTGAGTAAGTCAAGGTTGTCAGGTGACAGGTGGCCACAATGTGTTGATGCGCCACGAGGCGACATCCTTGGCTTATAGTAGTGTGTGCCTCTGACACTGCCCCTGTTCTGTGCTGTTACACGCTGTTGCTAACACATCCACCACATCCTCTCTACGACTCTATAATTCCCATTACCTCTGCTTATGTACAGCTCTCTTTTGTTACTAGACAGATTCTCTCTCTTCCTCATTCTGTACTACGCTGCGAGTCAAATATTGTGCACACACACTTTCTGTGCCTGGATTTTGGGTTCATGATCCCTTCTCGCTCTCTGAGTAAGTCAAGGTTGTCAGGTGACAGGTGGCCACAATGTGTTGATGCGCCACGAGGCGACATCCTTGGCTTATAGTAGTGTGTGTCTCTGACACTGCCCCTGTTCTGTGCTGTTACACGCTGTTGCTAACACATCCACCACATCCTCTCTACGACTCTATGCTGGAAGTGTTCTGCGCCGCCTAACAGTAGGTGGCCAGCAAGCCGCCGCAGCTCGCTACTTTGGCGGGTAGGCCATCCCCTGCCCAAGGCTGCGCTGGGCCGGCTGGTACTGCACGTGCATCCTCGATGCGCAGGAGGGATGGTTACTCTTACTCTCTCACCGCTCCAGAGCGCCCATCACTTGCCACAGCCCTCAGAGCAGTATATAGGCCGCGGACCAGCCATTTTCGAGGGAGTTCACTGGGTTTAGCTCCCCAACCTGAACTCTGTGACACTTGTGTCCCCCGCCTGAGCGCCATGTCACTAGCCAGCTATCGCTACAGTTCGAAGTTCAGTGTGTGCCACACGCCCACGCCTTTAAACTGAATCACGCGCCTTATGTGGCGCTTGGTTATGGCTCGTAAGGCTTTTATAGGCATAGGTCGGAAGTCTGTATTCTGCATTTTGTCATTAAAGACACTTGCTCTCAAGTCAACCTTCTGCTTTCACAGCTACTCTAACTACCGCTATCCTACATTCGACTCTCGCATGGCTTTGCCCAGACCTGAACCCCCTTATCACAGGTCCAGAAGGAAGCTCCTTATTCTTGCCAGTGTTGGAAGCTTGGCTGCCAGCTGGTCATGCCACTCTCCTGGGCACTCCCTTGGCAAGGGAATTGAGAGTCTTTCCCGGACTCCCAAGCTCGAGGAGGGAAAGCTCTAAGGCTCCAGCTGCGCGCCTGAATCCAGCAATCGGCCGCCCCTCAGATGTCTCTGGAGAATCTGAGGAAGAATTAGTGTTCTTTACAAGAAAAGTCAGTACCCTCAACCTGACGGTGAGACTTGAGCTATTGTGTTGCCCTCCTCACTGCAGGCTGATAGTGGACTAGCTCCTCGAGAAGACCACGACAGCATTCCCCTCTGAGACTGTGTGTAGTTACAAACCCTCAACCTGATAGTAAGACTTGAGCGATTGTGTTGCCCTCCCTTACTGCTTGTTGACGGGAAGGTAAACAGGGACGAACCCTTACGGCATCGACACCAGAGGGCATTGCCGGCCCACTGGGAAGACCATGCCAGATAAGAGTTCCCTTCAACGACCGAATACATTGAACATTATCCAAACGTGCCTGGGCCTTCAGGTTTCAGACACCCCCATTTGCCTGTACCTACAGTACACATCCCTATCCCGACGCTTCGTCGCAGTGCTGGGTGGAAGAAGGTAGCTAAGGCCACACTTGCCCAGACAAAGCGTGCTGCCAGGCAGGGACCAGCCCTAATCAAATCCTCGTTAACGGAGCACACCGCTGCCTAGCTCCTAGGGGGAGAACTGACTAGTCCATATCAGAAGCACGCAGTGACATCAGTGTCTGTTTATTTTTCAAGCAAGGATTTGACAAATTCTGTATATATAAGAACACAGATACAAAGAAGACAAAGGGGTTTTCAATTTTATATTTAATAATACTCGTATCACATTCACATCTGCCAGGGATTTGAAAGATATACTTTAAAATAAAAAGTACTTTGAAGTGAAGTACTTTGGAATGCGTTTTTACCTTAAGGAGTGTAAATATCAATGTCAAACTGCTGTGACGTGGTTGGTCATAACATGTGATATGGTGAACAAGACTGCCCAATAATTTATGACGTGCCATGTTAATGGCTGACATTCAATGAATTCTGGTACGTAAATGGTGGTGTGACAAACTACACACCTCAAAAAATTTTCGCTATACAAAATGTCATTGCTCATGAAGGATGTTCACCGTGGCACATTACAAAGAGGTATCGGAATGGCAGGCATTGTACTCTATAGAGAATAGAGGTGAGCCAATATGGTTTTTGAACCTTTTCCGATATTGCCGATACAAACTTACCGATATTGCCAATACCAATACCTATACTGCCTTGACAAGGGAAAATAACATTATTGCCAGTTTCAAAAAATAATAACTTAATTTTTAAACATTTACCTAAATAAAATTCTAATTATCTTCATTTTTATTGTTTCAGTGATAGGCCTAACTGTTACGATAAATATAAATATAGGGACCACATATTAAGCTTAAGCATATTTATAAGACAAAAATAACCTGCAAAAGCATGTCATTAAGCAATGAAACTTTAAAAAAAAAAACATAACACTTCAAATGGTGCGTACATTCAATGTGCCGTTTTAAGTTTGTGGTACTATAGGACCTTGATGATGTACCGCCTCTCGAAACAAACATTTGCAAATATTGTAAACAGTTTTGCATTCTTGTGTGTTGCTTACGGTACCAAGAAATTCCACAAATCACTTTTTCTTCCAGCCATATCATTTGTTTATTGCTGGCACACATAAATAATTTCACCACGTTCGAACCCTAACCTAACACTGTTATGTTACTACAGCAACAGCAAACAAACAAAAAATAGGCAAACTCTGTCGGAATGGCACCGCTAGGCGGCAGTAATGTGCAGCATATAACCAACATTACAAGATTACACAAGTTTTTTTTTTATGTGTCGCAGTGTTTGCGTTTTGTCGTAAAACAATTAAGACAAAATATTTTTGGAGGTAATCGTAAATATTAATTATTGTTAATATTATATATGTGTTAGGCTGATAAAATGTTAAGTTTTGTTTAAGCTACAAGCTTGCCTCCATAGAAAAATTCAGTAAATGCAAATGGTGGCTACTGTTGTTTGGTTGTATACATGTTTCGTAAACAATCATGCAAAACATGCCTAATTTTGCTTTGAAAATAAACACAGCCAGTTGGGTACTTTAGTAAAAACCAATTTAAAAATTGTGATTATTTTAATAAAACCAAATAGTGAGCAAAGCACTCCAATTATGGCAAGTTGAAAACAGCATCATCTTAGATTCTTAGGGCAAAATATTGGTTATAATATCGGCGATTTAAAAATGAATTGCACACAATTCCGATAATTACGATATCATCCGGTTTCGATATATCGGTACCGGTATCGGCTCAGTCCTAATAGAGACAGTACATATTTTCATCCCGTATTTTCCCTTTGGCCATAAGAAACAGAGTAACTGAGTAATCCCAGTGGTGCAAAAACTTTTTAGATGTGTGTACGAACAGTCAGGAAATAACACTCAACATCCTAGCAACCTGATGGCAGTTTGCTTCTGCTCATCTGCAGGTACATACGAAGAAACCAAGATAACAAACCTATAGCAGGGTTGATAAAGCGGAGGAAGATAACAGTGCCAACAGCTCCAATATTATTCTGTGGGAACTGTGGGAACCTCTTGCTGAGCACCTGGTACAGGCAGTGGCACATACTGCGAAGCTGTGGCGGGAACCTGCAAACATATGACACATGTTGGTGCTCTTCATGCTGCCACACTTACCAGTCTATCTTTCCCCTTACCTCAATTCGCAATCATTCTCTTTCAATCACTTAATAACTTTCGTTAGTAAATCACTATTAACTCACTCACTCAAAACACACTCTCTCAATCACTCTCAACCATTCATTCTCTTCCAATTCAACAGTAACATCACAAACAATGGCCACCTCTCATTCAAAGTTCACTCTCTTTATCAACCGTCACACTCTCAATCAACTATACTTTCGAACAGTAGGTCATTTTTGCATATTTGTGCGACATTACAGTTTTTATTTTTTTCTTAACTATTAATATTTTAACCAGGATTAGTAATGCAGAAAATATAATTTGTGTAACACCGCCTCACTCTTTAAGGACATAGTTAAATATTTGAATTTCTAAAACTAAAATAATAATTTTCCAATAAAGACTGATTGTTATTAATTTAAGAATTTTTGAAATTAACACGATTATTTGTATTTTAATTATTGAATTGTGTTAATAATTTTTGAAGTTTAGGTTTGAGTTTAACTTCATTTTGTTTGCATCACGCTTATCCTTGAGTAACTAGAAATGATTGTGCCTTGCCAGCATTTATGGAGGTCCATGACCTTACCGCAAAGCCTTCTTGGTGGGAACCATGAGTTAAGCCAACGTTGTCATTTGCATTGGGATTTTCCATCAGAAAAGCCCTGGGGCCATCGGAAGGTTACTAAGTTAATTTGTTCGCCAAAAACAAGTGTGCAGAATAGGCTGCCCTGACACAAAAGAAGAGATTGGAAAGCTTGCTGATTTCATTAAGTATTTCGAGTGAGAAATATTGCACCTCAAGAGGATGCCATTACGTCAACTTTTATTAGTATGACGTCGTTTTGTTTACTGAGGCCACCATTTGTGCTCCGCTGGAGGGGCCATTAAGCACCACAAAACTTCAAGTTTGATATTTTATTAACTTTGCAGCAAAGTTTCAAGCCCTTATTATTAATTTGTGGAAATATTTTCACAGTTATCCTGACGCGGCATAGGTGATGACGTTATCCTGATCTAGCGTCGCCAGAGCCGCTGGCCCCTCCGAGAAGAACTATACATCATACACGGCACACGTGCCTGCTTTACGCTGTGACGCCAGGTATTCGACCGCAGGCCGGATGCTACCACCTGCCGGTCAACAACCCGCTTCATGATTTGCAGTGCTTACCCCTTCGGCCATGGAGGAAAATGCAGCCTGGTCTTTGGCTGCCTCAGCCATCTCCACTGCTGCCTCGTCGCCTCTCTCTCTGCCACACTGCGCCCCCTGCACTGGCACTGTGTTTCAGGTATAAATAAGACCCGTGGTCCTCAGTTCGAGACTGACTTGCGCAGCTCAGTTGCGGAACGCCACTCTGCCCGGCCACGAACAGAAGCCTACGACTTCTCCACAACCTACTACTGGCTGACTGGTGCAGGTCAGTTGCAAGACAATACTCTGCCCGGCCACGTACTGAAGCCCTCTACCTGCGAAGCGCAGCTTCAGTTGCAGATCATTACTCTGACCAACCACTTTCCGAAGCAGTCCATGCCTCACAGCTGCACGGCTCTAGCCACAATTATAAAGTCCAAGTACTGACAGCCTGGGGTTACCCTCGCCCCCTGCGCTACCGCGTCTTCCGAGATTAAGGGAAACGTCTGCTGGTGTTGTGGCGAATTTAACACTACTAAAGTACTGTAC
Source organism: Clitarchus hookeri (assembly GCA_002778355.1). Classification (NCBI taxonomy): domain Eukaryota; kingdom Metazoa; phylum Arthropoda; class Insecta; order Phasmatodea; family Phasmatidae; genus Clitarchus; species Clitarchus hookeri. The sequence goes on from NQII01010691.1 coordinate 6,136, forward strand.
TAGAGTACTGTACAACGAATTTCAGCAAGAAAACGACCAACTGGCGGCAGCTGCACAGGACTTAACTTACCACCATGATGTATAACATGAAAGTGCTCTCTTCTTCCTGTAGCTCAGGACTGCCAACCCTTGAGACAGTATTGACAATTGACGAATGCGTTCCAAGTTAGGCGCACGGGAAATTTAAATTGGTTCAGGCACAAGTATTAAGAGGTCAGTACAAGAAACTACACAAAGTTCTGCCGTGCAATTACCACTGATCTAAACTTCTAACCAATCCATATTTACAAGGTCACAAGTCCAAACATACCGCCCACCTTGAAATGCCGAGATTTCCATCAACTTAGCATTGTTCGGGTAATGGGTACAATTTAACAATTGGATGCTTAAAGACTCCATTGGCGGTGCGCACTGTAGCGACTTGTGCAATACCATCCCTTCCGGGATGAAGCTCTTCCGCACGTGCAAGCAAGATGCCACTGCAGAGGAGGTATTCTGTCGTCCTTAATAAACACAAGTTGATTGGAAGTGATGCTTGCCCCTGGCATTTGCCACTTCGAGCGTTGCTGGAGAGTATGAAGATACTCCTGGTGTTAACGCTGCCAGAAGTTTTGATGTAACCGTTCAATCAGCTGCCATCGTTAAAGCCTGTTTAGGCTGACGTCATCATGATTCGGTTCTGGCACAGCGACATGGGCCTCAAGTGTCAGGAAGTGTTCTGGAGTAACGGTGACAAAGTCATTGGGGTCCGAACTTAGACTGCACAGGGGTCTGGAGTTCAGGAATGCTTCCATCTTCACAACAACAGTGTCCAACTCCTCAAAGGTTAGGATTTGATCCCCAATGACACGTACCAAGTGGGTGTTGAAGGACTTGACCTTGGCCTCCCACAAGCCTCCGAAGTGAGGGGCAGCAGGTAGGTTGAAGTGCCAGATCACTTCAAGGGGTGTGAATCCATCGAAAATCCTTTTCTGGTGAGAGGATGATGTCACAAGCTGATGGAGTTCCATCAGATAATTGTGGGCCCCGACAAAGTTCGTCCCAGTCACTATAAATCTCGGAAGACCTTCCGTGACGAGAAACAAAACGTTTGTCGGCAGCCAGGAAAATATCAGTGGATAGGTCAGAGGCAACTTCCACATGGATAGGCAGAGATAGGCCATCAACACTGATGACTTNAGGAAAATATCAGTGGATAGGTCAGAGGCAACTTCCACATGGATAGGCAGAGATAGGCCATCAACACTGATGACTCATAAGTCCTGCTAGCCCTTATCAGAATGGGCCCTGCAAATAGTCCACCCCTACCTTACCAAATGGATTCACCTGTTAAACCCTCATGACAGGCAAATTGCCCATTAGAGGTGTGCACGATGATGGTTTTGCTCTCCAACAGCACACACAATAGTGCAATCGCCTTGTGATGTCATGTTTATCTGAGAGTATCCAAAAATTTTCCCTCAGAATGCCCTGCAAAGTAAGCATACCAGGGTGCTGATTCCTTTCATGGTAGTGTCCAACTATGAGGTCATTCAACACATGGGTCTTGGGAAACAGTACTGGATGCTTGTGATCAAAGGGAAGGTCAGAGTGCTGGAATCTACCGCCCATCCTTAACATACCTGTATAATCAACAAAGGGAACGAGTGTTCGAATCGGGGGAGAAAGACGTCGACCCTTCTGCACAGAAGAAAGCNACCTGTATAATCAACAAAGGGAACGAGTGTTCGAATCGGGGGAGAAAGACGTCGACCCTTCTGCACAGAAGAAAGCTCTTCTTTGAACGGCACAGATTGCACATGCAACAATAGAATGTGAAGTGACTTGTCCAACTCACTAGGGATAAAGTGCCCAGATAGGCGATTTGCAAGAGAGTTACTGCAATTGTGAATTAAATGCAGCACAAATGACACTACTCGAAGCAACTTTCTCAAACTACTAAAAAGTGATAGCAGATTGTCAAACTCGTTAGCTGAAACAAATGTTTCCAATGTTCTGCTCAAGCAGGACTGAGTCAGCGACTAAAGTTTTAGAACAGGAGGGTTACTGAGCAGGTGGTTCCCGTAACCACGCTGGACCAGTCCACCACAGGGGATGCCCTACTAGCTGAGAGGGCAAGAGCCCACGAGATGAAAAATCTGCAGGATTGAACTCTGATGGGACACGCTTCCACCAGGATGGTCTGGTGAGCTCCTGGATCTCACTCACCCTGTTGGCAATAAAAGTTTTCAGATGGTGAGACGACAAATTCACCCAAAAAAAGAAAAATCTGTGAGTCTATCCAGGCACTGATAGACGACAAGGTGATGGCAGGGGCGAACAAATCTACCACATAATGAAGTAGACACGCTGACAATAAGGCCCCACAAAGCTCCAACCGTGGAATGAACTGAACCTTGACTTGAGCAACCTTTGATTTGCCAATAAATAAATGTGTGTTGACTCCCGTAGGCGTGGTGAGGTGTAAATAAACCACTACAACATAGTCAATCTATGAGCTATCAGAGAAGCCATGCATTTCGAACGAGGAACCTGCAGAGCCAATTACTAGTCTGGCAACAACATCTCATGATAGCAGTGGTAGCTCACTGTTAAACTGGCTCCATTTCTCGACAATATTACTTGGAGGCTTAGAATACCAATCAAGTTTCACCAGCCAGGGAGTCTGGATGAGGTGTTTCAAAAACATGGCGAGAGGAGAGAGCCACCGAAGAGGATCAAATATCATTGCCACTTTTGACAAGATGTTTCTATTGGTGGTCTCTTTGCAACTAGGCTGTATCTTGTATGAGAAGCAATCAATGCTGGAATTCCATTGCAGCCCTAACACCTTTAAAACATGAGTGTCTTCATCCAATGACAGGGCTTCTGGGGCCTCAACGTCTTCTACTTGGAGCCAGTCAAGCAAGGCAGGATGGCTGCTGACAAACTTTTGCAATTTGAAACCACCAACAGCGAGCAATAAAATCAACACTCTTTGCTGGGCCAAAACAGAACCAACAGGATTAGAGCCGGTGACCACATCAACATATACGCCGGACTTCAGCATATTAGCAGCAACAGGAAATCGCTCTTTCTCATCTTCAGCCAGCTACTGCAAGGTGCGAAGTGCCAGTATGGAGCGGAGGAGCCACCATACATCACAGTCTTTAAATGATATTCCACAAATTCACTGTCATCAAAGCGTCAAACAATACGATGAAGATCCTGATGGCTAGGACGTACTGCTATCTGTCTATAAATTTGCTTAATATCAGCTGTAAATATAACAACATGCAGCCTGACCTTTAACAACACATCAATGATGTCGCATTGCAACTAGGTCCAGTTAAGAGAATATAATTAAAAAACACACCTGTTGAGCTCTTTGAAGATGCATCGAACACGACACGAACTTTGGTGGTTGTGCTTTAGTGTTTTGACACAATGGTGTGGAAAATAATACGTAGGCGAGGACCGGTTAACCGCTTGCGGCCGAGATGCACCCAGCTACGGCAACAACGAGCGAAAGGGCAGAGACACCACATACCTACCAGTAGAATCATGCCTGTGGGTCTCAACAAACAAGTCCTGACAACAAACCTCTTGAACAGATTTGTGTTTTGCTGGCGGGAACTCCTCAACCTTCCAAAAACCGCCTCATGACATCATCCAGGGGGTTCAATGTCAAGAATGAAATGCAATAGAATCCTGAAGACACAGCAGGAGGTTCTGATTCTACCTTGCCCATCAAGATCCACCCGAAAATTGAATCTACAGCCATGGGAGAGCCATTAATTTTACCTCCAGTAAGGAACAGCGGAACAAGATCTGCCCCTATAAGATCAAGGTCGAGTAACATCGAAAGCTGGATCAGCAATCTTCAAATGGGCAACCGAGCGACGCACCTCGCTGGACAACGGAACACTCGGAAGCTTACTCATTATACGTTATGTGAGAGTGAACAAACACATCAAATTCAAACTGCATGTCAGGAGTTCCACAAGGAGATACTACAATAGACACGAATGACTAGGCCAAAATTGACAGCAGCATTAGACAATTCTTGGATGGGAAGAAACGTCTTCTTAAGAGTCAAACCAAGCCTTTGGCAGCAGTGTTAAAAAATAAAGCTAGTCTGGCTGACAGTGTCCAGGAGGGCTCTGATGACATAAGGTGTTCCAGCTGCATCAAGGATGTGTACCTGGACTGTGGACAAAAGCACAACAGAAGATTGCATTGAAAGCACTGGTGTAACAGCAGACAAGAGTTGTAGGCTGTGAGTCAGTAGACTGAGAGAAACCTGCTTCAGGCTGTGATTATGAGTTGCCCTCCTCAGCCTCCTTGGAGTCAAAATGTAGNTGATTATGAGTTGCCCTCCTCAGCCTCCTTGGAGTCAAAATGTAGCAATGTGTGGTGGCGAGAACCACATCGACAATACGACAAGGACGACAGACAACCTTTGGAGCGGTGTGAAGGCAAGAGACAATTCAGACCGAATTTGTGTTCCTTAGCAACCGAGAACCACTGCTTAGGGTTATGGCTACCCAACTCTGAGCACTTGTAGAGCTTGTGAGCACCTTTACACAAACATCACTCTACCTGGGTAGAACTCGCCAAGCACTTCGATGACTGGTTGCTGGACTGGTTACGAGGCTGTCTCCACAAGAGCACTGCAGGTGTGGGTTAGGGCATCGCAGGGTGTGCCCCAAAGGTTTTGGTGGCTGCTGCACTCAATGTCTCCCGGGCATGACAGTGCTTCTCAAGGAACGAGATGAATTTAGTCAGGGTGGGTAACTCTCGACCAAGTGTGAGCTCCCATTGTTTTTTAAGCTGAGCATCTAAACACTGGCACATTACTAGTATCAACACTAAGTACCACTTTACTACTGGGATATCAAGAGGCGTAAAATGCTGACACATTTTCAGTGATGACACTCAACAGTCGACGCAACGAGGTAGGTGTCTTAAAGGAAGCTGAAGGGGCCTGAAATAATGCCTCCACATGTAAGTTAACCAGACGTCATTTGTTCTCGTAACGGTCCACCAGCAATTTCCAAGCAACTTCGAAATTAGCCTCAGACATGGGTAAAGACTGGATCATACCAAGAGGCTCCCTACTTAGAGCACCCTTCAAATAAGCTAGTTTCTCAAGAGGAGACACATCACAGTTATGCGACACCAGAGTGGCAAACAAGTTAGAAAAATTAGACTATTGCCTGGGGTTACAATCAAAATTAGGCAAAGTGATTTTGGGTAGAACCCTTGAACTGTGTTCCTTGGTGCTGGCAGTGCCTTGAATCTGGCATTTAGACTCATCTGCGAGGGCATCTACAATTTCCATTACGAAAAAATATTTCCTTCAAACTCTACGATGCGCCCCGCATGCTGAGCAGCATTTAAATCTTTCAACTTATTGCCTAAAAATTGTACAGCGATAAAACCAACATCAAAATTTTCGCGGACTATAGGCAAGTCTCGGATGGTAGCAACAAATAAATTCCGTTTGGCTGGCCAACTCTTCTGAGCGAGATCGTTGGCGCGCTAGAGACGATTTTCTGCCAAACTAAGAAAAAGAAGCGCCACCTGTGCCTCAGACAACTTGTAAATAAGAGATTCAAACACCTCAAAAACAAGTATCAGACGAGAANAAGAAGCGCCACCTGTGCCTCAGACAACTTGTAAATAAGAGATTCAAACACCTCAAAAACAAGTATCAGACGAGAAAAGGAAATTATGACGGCAGCCAAGTAACTAAACTAACTTAAAACCAAACAATGAAAAACGTATTTGGTATGAAACAAAAAATTATTGTGAATGCTGTCAACAGTATTTCACGAAACAGCAGAGAACGAAACACCNCGTACTTGGCATGAAACAAAAAATTATTGTGAATGCTGTCAACAGTATTTCACGAAACAGCAGAGAACGAAACACTAACTGGAAACGCCTAAAACCTTTAAAAATTAATATACACATGAAACTTCACGAAATTACAAGCACGCGCAAAATTGTTCACGCAAAGAATAGGTCACAGTAATGACTGAGTCAAGTAAACAAATTCCAAAAATGTTGCGTTTTTTTTTCTTTTGGTTAGTTCTACTTGCCACTCAAAATGAGTGTGTACTTTAACGACTAAAACACTTTCTGTCCGTTAGTGCTTTCTCTTCGTCCTTGAATAGATTGGAATAAAGAACCCAAGAGCGCCGACATGAGGACACAAAGGAAACCAAGAGAGAAAGCGCCGGCATGTGCAAACTAAGGAACACTGCAAACAGAAAATAAAAAATCAAACCACAGGAACTATTACTCTTCACTTTGTGTGTGGAGTCCACAAGGTCTCTTTCTGATGATAAAAACTTGTTCTCTATTCTACTCGAAGCACACGCACACCAAGAACACTGTAGCATGCACATGTTTTACCGCCAACACGAGCAATACAACCACGAAAACGCACACTAAAACGACGATGCCGGCAAACATCCGGTGCGGAGGACCAAAAATGTTGCGGTGAATTTAACACTACTGAAATTAATTTGCCACTAGAGGACTGTGCTACGAATTTCCGCGAGAAAACGACTGACTGACGGAAGCTGCACACGACTTAACTTATTGCCATGATGTCCAACACGAAACTGCTGTATTCTTCCTGTAGCTGTCCTGGCGGTTGGGAACTCTGTCGCAACTGTTAACTGAAACGTGCACCAAGACGGGCGGGAAATTTAAAATAGGCCCCGCACAAGGATTAAGGCATCGGTAAAAGAAACTACACAAAGTTCTGCAGTGAAATAACTACTGATCTAAAGTTCTAACCAATCAATATTTACAAGGTCACAAGTCCAAACGGTTGGCAAACTAGGTTCAGCCCTTTAGGTCCTGATCAGGATACGGGCTAAATATGTGAGTTCAACTGTTCTGGCTATAAACAGACATAATCAGAATTGGCTGCATTTATCACTAACAGCTGCTATTATTTGCACCTTGCCTCCTTCTGCTTCCCAGTTTTTCCTAGTGGTCCACCGACAACACTTCTAGGAGAAGGCAGGTGCACCTCCCTCACCACCACATCACTTTAATTCCTCGCCTTCCGGGAGCCCCGACTCTGCGTGTTACTTGGATCCTATGGCAAAGTCCCACCTTGCTGAGTAACACGTGAGTAGCGCCCCACCCAATTATTGCACTCTTTTGTAAAGTGCTTGAAACTGCTTGCAACGTCCCACCCAGCCAACGTACTAGCAGGAAACTAATAGTTACCCCTCTAAGAACCCTGACTCTGCATGTTGCTTGGATACGATGGCGGTATTTCACCCTGCTGTTGTCCCCCTCTGTAAAGTGCTTGGGTCAGCCGGCGATGTCCCACCCTCGTAACATACTTGCAGGAGGTCAATAGTAGGCACATACCAACCTCCCTGATACCTTCACCTTATCAGGCCATGTCCGCGGCTACGGAACACCCACTGTCGCCTTCTCTAAGCTATTACCCGACTATGTGCCTTGCCGAACAGCTGGGCGGGATAAAGCAGCCAAGCATGCTGTAGCCCTGGTAAGGAGCCTGGTGAAAACCGAGCAGAACGCCAACAGGATGTACACCTGGAAGAGAGAGGCTGCAGCACGTCAGANGCTGCAGCACGTAAGAGGAGAACTTCCTGCCCGTCCAGCAAAGGTAGACACACCTACTTCAGATTACTGTGGCACGTTCCTCGCGCCGTATCTTTGGTGCCTCCGTACGACCCAAAAAGCCCATATTTATCAACTGGCCCCTAGCCATAGGGAAGGTGGTGAGAAGACTACAACCCCAGAGTTCAGACAAGACCAACCCTTAGTAGTGCTCCACCCCGTGCGTGGCGGGCCATTACTGAGTTGCCTAACGTACCAAACCTCGCAATTAACAAAAACACTAAGACAATGTGGCCTGCTTTCAAGCCGTCTGGAGGTAAGGCTTTCAACGCCATTGACTCGCACCACCACATACATAGGTGAAGCGTCAACCCAGAAATCCTGATATAATACTACACACTAATACTACCGACAATTGTAAAATTTGTGAAACATAAAACACCCTAAAAATTTCAACAAAATTAATATTTTTCTTAAGAAATCTTTTGGAATGGCGAATTGAAGTAATTTTTTGACATTTTCAGAATGTTTTAATTGCGGAATTTTCAGACGTGTGTGTAGGTAAAGGTGGACTTAGAGTTTCACTTTCACTTCATTTTCTGTTGAAAAGAACTCAAGTGCTTTTAATTAAATTACTCCTTTAAAATCATATTTGGAAGTAACATAGTAATTTTAAAGCCAGAAACAAAAATTATAAATTAATTTTCTTCCCATACTGTTCTTACTATCAGCATGCTTTCTAATACAAAATTCAATATATTAATAAATACGTACTTGAAAACCTGTTTCGGTGTTGTATGTTGTAGTTTGTTACTACACTACGTTAACGGCATAATTATGACCTTGAATTGTTTTCTTAAGTTGTGCTTTCAGTGTTCTATTTATCGTGAACGTATATACAATAATTACTCATTTCACCTGTGTTTAGTACTCTAAATTTTCATATCTTCAACAAAAAATTTTGTATGGCACTTAGAAATAAAACCTATGGTTTCATTTTTTACTTTAAAATATTCACACATATATAAACTAACCAAAACTCTAAGAGGTTTCTTACTGATGCCTCTTACATACATATAACAATCAGTCTCTAAATCTACTGTTACTCTCTCAATCAACAGTAATTTACTTGATCAACAGTACTCACTTAGTCATTCGATCAACACTCACACATTTGAACAACATTCATTCTCTCAATCAGCAGTCACTATTTCAATCAAATCAGTCACTCTCAACCAACAGTAACTTCATAGTCATTATCGCAATGAATAAAAGTTACTCAACCAACAGTAGCTCATTCATATTCTTAACCACACACAGGCACTATTTCTTTAACTACAAGATATTCTACACGAATATATAAATTATGCAAAAAAAAAAGTAGAGGAGCCCAAGACCAGTAAAGATGACTATTACATTCGTGGTGCAATTTGGACTGTTCAAAAAACCAAAGTTTACGGTCAGAATTTTCTGAACTAGTCTTAAGTACACTAGTAATTTTGTCACAGCGAAAAAGTAACTGCCCAGGCTGTGTGATTTTTTTTGTGTGAATTCTACATGAATAAGGACACATATTTTTCGCAAGGTGCGAAATCACAAAATTTTTTTACAAAATCTGCAATAGGATTTTAAAATTGAGAAATAAACAAAAGCTAAGCAAAAGCACAAAATAATTTTATAAGATCAACTTGTCTAGCAGTAAAAAACATAGCCAGTTTGAGTGATTGACTACAAAAGTTTGAGCACAATCAATTTTTTATGTGTTTGCCTGCATTATACAGGTTGAGTAAAAAAGAATACCCCATCTTTGAAGGTCTATAATATCATAACCAAACAACCTACAACCTTGGTTGACCAATCAAATGAACCGTAGAAATGTGAAGTTTGTTTACCATATCTTCATAAATGTTTAATGTGACCACCAAGTTCGGCCCAAACGATATCTGCGGAATAATCAAACTCGTTCCACACTCTTGTCAGCATGTCTGGTGTTACGGTTTGGATGGCGTCTGTAGTTCTCATTTTGAGGTCGTCAACGTTAGCCGACAGTGGTGGACAAAACATTTAATCCTTTATGTACCCCCACAGAAAAAAATTACACAGGGTAAGATCCAGGCTTCTTGGGGGTCAGTGATGAAGAGCCTAGTCACCAGCTGCTCCTCAACTAATCCAGCATTGCGGCATCGTCTCGTTCAGGTATCCGCGAACAGCTAGGTGATAATGGAGTGGCGCACCATCCTGCTGGAAAATGAAGTCCCCCGCCGCCTCTTCTAACTGAGGAAATTACCACTCTGTAAGCATGTCCAAATAAGGGATTTCAGTAACAGTGGGTTCGTGAAAAAAGAAAGGGCCGAAAACAGTGTCTTTGGATACAGCGCAAAACACGTTCACTTTGGGGGAAGCGCGCTCGTGTTCTGTGGTTTCATGTGGAGCTTTCAGACCACATATCCACACATTGTGCCGGTTCACCTTACCATTTGAATGGAATAATGCTTCATCTCTAAAAACCAGCTTAGACATGAAGGCATTGTCTACCTCGTTCTGGGCACATAAAGGAAACATGAAACCATCCCCTTCTCATTGACGTGTCAAATGCAAGCTTGCTTTCCCCTCACCTCCTCAAACCGAAAGTTACGAGCGCCATCCAAACCGTAACACCAGGAGCGTGGAACAAGTTTGATTATCGCGTAGATGTCGTTCGGGCCGCTCATGGTGGTCACATTGAACATTTATGAATGTATGTTAACAAACTTCACAGTTCTACGGTTCATTTGATTGGTCAATCAAGGTTGTAGGTTGTTTGGTTTTGATATTATAGACCTTCAAAGTTGGGGTATTCTTTTATACTCACTCTGTAGATTGCTTGAGGGAGCAAGATTGAAAGTACTGTAGAAGAGTGCAAATATTACAATACAGATATAAACAGAATACATGCACCTTAAACATACAAATTACAACAGCATGGCATATAATCTTGACTACAAATTATGTACATATGTACCACTTACTATGTTGGAAAAGTATATTTTTTTTTGTGGAAAATAGCGTTAACAGTATGAAGTTGTGACATAAAATGTTAGGTTATTATTTAACAACTAACTTTTTGTCAATTGAACTGAAACAGAACACTGCAGTATCGCTGATATTTAAAATAACACTATAACACATTCTCCTAATTTTTACAATTTCGCCTGTTTTAAAGGAGTATTACAATGGATATTAAATTTTACTTTTTTCAGCAGTTTCATAGAGATATCAGCAAATTGACAATCAGTTGGACAATAATTTATATCAATTTCTCATTAAATATATTTTTCATGGATAATATGGTATCTAAAATCAACATGCTCACTTCATATGTTAATTGTTCCAAAATAAATTTCATTGACTCAATTTTGATTGTCAACATTAATAAATAATTTTAGTTTCACTGCAGTCAATTCGCTGATCACTGACTTTACGGTATATCATGTCCTTGCAACAGTCTGCAGCAGCAATATATTCTGGTTCTCTTGAGGAGAATGTGACAATCGGCTGACGTTGGGAGCACCAGCTGATCGGTCTGTCAGCATATATCACCACAAAGTCACTTGTACTGCTTCTGGTATCTGTGTCTCCTGCGTAGTCTGGATAGCAGAAACCTTGTAAACTTTTAGTGATTGCTCCAGAAAAATATGTTATTCCCTTATCCAAAGTTCAATTAAATAATTGAATATTATTTTCACTGTTGTTACGCCTTCTTTCGTGGTTTTTTTTAAATATGTCTACTAACAATATTTATTGCATTCTAAATATTTGGACGTATTCTTGTTGACAGATACATAAGACTGCCTACTGCTTCTCTGTAGAGGTAACTAGCTGCCATCTATGATCTCTCATTTGACCTTTTACAACCTAGGAGAGTTGACTTCCTTTGCATTTTCCATCACAAATTTTCTTAACATATTTTTGATGTAATTTTCTTGAAAAAATTTTATTCCTGTTTAATTTTTTCGAATTTCCATTGCCAGCAAGATGGTCGGATTTTTTTTTTTTTTTTCATCTCCAACTCTTCTTCTAAGCTTGACAAAACCATGTTAATTTATGTTCATTTGCGTTTTATCACTGCCAATCGTCAGTTCATCATCAATATACACAGCAATTATGAAAAAGCAATCTTGGTTTTTAAATATGCACTGTTCAAATTTTAACGGTTTGAACCTTAGTTTTCTATTGCGTCTTTGAATTTCTTGCACCAATTAAGCAAAGCTTGATGTTCACACATGACGCTCTTTGATAAATACATATAAACACGACTACGCCTAATCTGCACACGGAATCACGAACCCAGGTGGGTGTGTACCTCAAACAACTTGCATCCAGAGTATACCAAAACGCCCCTAGACGCGGGGGCACTCACGGACAAAGGTAGCCATGTTAATTTGCTTTAATATAAGTCATCATGCGAACCCCTCTTCTGTGATAAAAGCCAGCCTAGCGCGCCAGTTAAGCACCTAAGCTAACGCTGCAGATGATACCTTGGATGACAGAGATGCCTGCTTTCACCACGGACCGAGAGATGGCACTGGAGAGCGCAGCTCAGCCCACGGAAGGAGCTCACCCCGCCACACCCGCACCTCAGAGAGCCCGCGGGCAGGTGGAATATATATCCGTGCACAGCCACAGAACGGCAGTTCATTCTCAGTAGCTCGCTCCACCACTTCCAGTACTAGAGCTCTCTGCTAACACCGAAGTCTTCGCGACCAACAAAACGCTCTTCAAAACCTTCACCAGAAGACCCGAAGAAGTCTACTTCTCTTTTCTACACCCACTACCCTTCTGGTAGTGGTACTCGAGTCCCTTCAGGACAAGTATCGAGTTAGTTACGGTTACCCAGTATAATACCTACCTAGCAGCAACTGCTGTGTTACTTCAGACCCAGGTCCCTTTCACCTGGTTTGGGTAGGTCAACTTCTGTTACAGTTCTAGGTAAATTAGGAGTACGGCCCACCATTTATTCCTCTCGGAGTAAACACATCCTCTATTAACTTCCAAGTACTCATTACTAAGGGTGACTGAAACTCCAACTTTCGTAGACGTCTGCCCACCAGGGAAGAGCAGGAGACCACCGCATTCCCAACCTATTTTCCGAATCTAGTGTAGGACTGCGAGCTCCCTTAACCAGGTGAACATTGCCCATACATCAAAACAATACACATTGGATGGCCACCCTTGGTGTACACCAGGTGTGAAGTACAATAGAGCCCCAACCATTAGGTCACAACCAAAAAGTGGTTATTCAGCCACCCCAGTCCATTAACTCATCCACAGCACTGAACTGTCGCCGGAAAGAGTAAGAGACTAAGTATGGAAGTCTCACCCCTTTGGTCCACACCAACGTCATTGTCGGACTCCCGGGGTAAACACACTGCTCTAACCACAGCGCTGAACTGTGGGCGGCTAGAGTACTCATGTATGACTCTGATTGGCTCGGCCTCAGCTTGGCTCAACACTTAGTTAGGGTACTTCGTCGCCTGCTCCTCTCTTGCGTGGCAGACCGTAGAACCTACCTACATGCCTTACACCCATAGGAGTGGTACCAGGTTGTGTATTAGTAAGGCAGCTACCAACTCCGAGCTTAATTTAGGCTGTGACACAGCCCCAACTGCAATTTGCAGCATAACTTCCCGGGAACATGCTCAAGCCGCCCGACAGTTGGAAAGGCTTCACCTTCCAGCTCCCTTCCCCAACTTATTTCAGCTCCAATTAAAGACCGTCAGAGAACCACATCCTGCCGTCGTTGTCATTTCCTTAAGAAGTACATGCATCGTTCAATATAAATTCTGTATTTTAACACAAATAACATGACACGTGACAGTATATGGACTCTTGATGCTCTTTGATAAGTAAATATAAACANAATATACATGTTTATACATTTTTGGGGGATTTTTTGGGGTCAAAGGTCAAGGAAAAGTGGATCAAATATGGCCACCGGCCGACCGGAATGACAGAGCACGAAGAGCTCCGATACTCCGGTCCCATGTCCCGATGTGCCAAAGTCCACATAATCCAATTAGAAAAAGTAGGTTTGTGCTAGACTGCTGGCACTCACCGACACCTATTTATATTTTTTTTTAAGTTTTCAGGATCCACTGGTGATCCGGATTCGGGGGGAAGGGGGGAGCTGCCCAATAGCTCTACTCCACCCACCAGAGTGATGTGCAAGCATTATTCTGGTTAAACCAGCGCCATATAAATTGTACATGTACTTTTAACATTTCAAACATAACATGACATTATAAAAATTACGAAAATTTTGATGATGATGAACAGAAAGAAGACAGATATTGCAATATCATTTTATCATAAGTAACAAAATCATGGAAACTTTTCACAGAAAATAGATGTTTTTACTGATGACACGACCATATGGGTTAGCTAATGTATTTAGACTAAATATTCATTTTGTTTGTGAGTAAATATGCATACTGTGTACATAAATCTGAAAACCTTTTTAAAAGACTACAGTGGAACTGCGTTATAGCGATAGTCGACAATGGCAAAATAAATTATCGCTATAGCAAGTTATCGTTAAAACACAATTTACCTTTTTTTTTTTACAAAAGTGTTGTGCCCAAATATTTACTGTGTGTAATGTTCAGTGTTGCACTTCCGACCAGGAGGTTTCTTACGGGCTGCCCTTGTAGATCCTGTGTTTAAAGAATGCCGCAAACTATGCCTATGAAATGTATGTAACGACCAACTGACGCGCGGGACGTGTCTTCCTCCTCCTTTCTTCTTCACCTCCCCCAAATTTTTGGGTTGCGGGATGCAGTTAGTTGCTTACCAATCAGCGCACTACTTCACTCCTTGTCTCTCTCTTTCACCTACCTCTTCTTCTCCTATCTCTCCCCCCTCAAGTTTCTCCACCACTCCCTTTCGCATTCATGTTGCCGATCGATAAATTCCTCCAAACCCTCTTTGTCTACGTGTAAGGCAGAGGATAGCCAGCCTCTCAGGTTGAGAAGAAAGAAAGAGGCGACACAACGTTTTTTTTTAGGGGTGACATTCCAACAGGGCAAAAAAAAACCAGCAAGTCGCCTAAAAGAAAAATAAAGCCAGCCGGCAGCAGTTGTTAACGATCTTTTAACGACTGTAGGGTACCTTTTATCTTACAGCACATCACAATTTTTTTTTTCAAGCTTTCTTTTTCAAAACTAATTATTGTTTTCAAGTATTATTGAAAGAATAATAACTAAACAAACTGTTTTAAATGATTAATTACACGCCCTCAGCGTCTTTTCGCGACTTAAAATATTTTAAACCCAAGTTTCCAAACAAACTTTTTCTCGCTCGGCAGAGTGACACACTCACGAGGAAATAAGCGTAATTTAACAAAATCAACATACAAAATAACATACTAGTAAACTTTCAATAGTGTTCCTAATTAAAATAGCAACTTAAAATCACTTGTAAAATCATTCTTTAAATACCAGTTACTTAAAATCACCATTTATGGAAAACTACTTTTTAAATTACAAAACATTTCCCGGGTCACACCCTTACAATCTAAGACAACTTTATAACAAACTCTGACGTTTAAAATCCATTTTTAATACTTTTAAAACCTGCAATATTCAAAATTCCCATTTTATTTAACAACTAAACTAAAGTAGTCAACCACCTAGACAGTACAGCATAAAGTTGTGGCAGGCTGCTAGCATCTTGCCGCCACCATTCCCCTCCGCCCTTTGTCTTTTTTTCCAGCGTACCCCTCTTTTCTTGACCTCTACTAGCTCTACTCCCATTCGTACCTCTCCCCTCCTCTATAATACTATCTTCCCTATCCCTCAAAACACACGCCCGTTCCTCTTATCATAGGTCCGGCCAACGCGAGGTAGCCACACAGACTAACAAAGGCTGGCTCGCGCGTGGCAAGTGAGCAAATGTCACTTGCGATACGACGTGTTTATACATTTTAAAAATACGAGTTTACAAATGTTCCTATCGCTATAGTGAAAGGCTTCATTGACAGATTTTCGTTATAAACGAAGTTAAGTACCTTTCAAATGATAGGGAAAATGACTGCATTTAAAAACTATCGCAATGGCAGATGTGTCGCTATAGGCCATACTCGTTATAGCGCAGTTCCACTGTAATTACTTTTAGCCAAAAATGTTGACAGCAGAGCCAAGTACAATAGAATCCGACTATTGGGACCCCTATTATTACGAACATCTCACTTTTAAAACCAATTTTTAAGGAATTGTTAAATATATGGTAAAAAAAAATGCTCTAGAAAATTGGAGAGAAATCAGATAAAAAGAAGTTTGTTGCACCATTTATGATCACGGATATTGTGAGTACCACAAAAGCTGGCAACTCGCCTCCGTAGATGCCTGGCATCTGCTGATATTAGTAATGGCCGGGCTGTGTTAAAACTGTTACAAAAGTAGTTGGAGTGCATCTGCAAATGTGTAACTAACTATACAGAGACTAATGTTTTTGGCACTGTGGCAGGCTGCATGTGCAGGCACCTCTCCCCTCACCGGCTGCACTGCGCTCCCCGTAAATTCACCCACCAGCACTTGTCGTACCATCAGTACACACTGACATCTCACCCCCTACCCAACAGTCGTGAGAGCTTTGGCGAGCAATGCGGCTATCGATTATGCAAGACACGTCATTGTGATCTCGCTTGCAAATGCAAATGCCTTAACTGCACCAAAGAAAACAAGACTATGTAAACATGTAAATACTTCAATTTGTGCAGAGTTTATAGGTTTAGTTGCTTTTGATTATTGCTTTATATTATGAACAATTGTTGACAACTTAGACCGTTTTTTTATAAATTTTTTACAGACATGCGATTTTAATGAATCGGTTTGTTGCTCATTAAAATGTATGAAACTCATCCAGTGATGTGACAAAGTATAAAATTAAACATTGGATCAGTACTACCACAAAGTCATCAAAGAAACCTCCAAACACTGTAAATACATTTGGAAGTTAAGAACCTCTGTATATCGACCCCATTTAAAGCAACCGTCTTTCTGCAACGAATCGTTTTGAGGAACCATAGTTAAAAAAGTTGAAAATGTGAGGGAAATCTACAAATAAATAAATTTGTTGTAATTTTTTTTTTTGGTTGCTATGCATTGCGTTTCTCTTGACGCTGTGTGGACCAGGCCAGCTCCTATCCAAAAATATATACCACCCTTTTAGGCCAACAGTGCTCGCCAATACATAATCACTCCACCCACCCTCCATCCCTCAGACTGCCAAATGTTTCTGCATGTGACCACCCGGTGTTTGTCCTGTCATTATGCACTTGCTCGCTTGCTGTCTCACTTCGCTTGTGTTATTACAACTTCGATTTCATTTAGGTTTTGATTATCGTTTTTTGACGTCTTGTTACGCTAACCATTTTTGGACGTGTCATCAGTTGCATCGGAGCATACAAAATGACTCACAAATACAACTCTGGACTCTGAAACCACAGCACGTCTTCCTCCCATTGTGGCTTCCACCTCTCTGCCAGTCCATCGCACTTGACGAGAGCCAGGTACATTCTCGCTTCCTCACTTCCAGTCATCTCCTTCTGCCCCTCTTCCCATTGTCCATCCTTTTACTGGATTCATACCTTGGGTTTAGTCAGACATAACAGACAGACAAGACCTTCAATGCTTTTCAATGCTTTGCAGCACTGTTTTAAAGTCATCCGCACATGTAATGACGATTATTCATAACTGTTGGTCTCTTACCCCTCCATCTGCACGTGCAGTTTGGATCTCTATGTTCGGATTGCCTTGTGTACATGCGTGTGTGCATGCACGCATATGCATGCATGTGCGCACACACTAAACACACTCATACTTGTCTTTCTCTCAACACAACTGGCAGACACTCACTTCTCTGCTGATGAGATGATAGCATCAAACACCTTTTCTGTCAGGGCGATCAGGTTGCTGCGATTAGTCTCAATGTCTTCAGATGGATCCAACCTGTTCACACAAACCACACACATTCAAATGTCTACAAAAATATTTTCAAGTGTATCACCTCTAATTAAGATTGCTGGAACAATACACTGTAAAATCATGCACAGAAAGAAAGAATACTGTTATTCCTTGTTACAAATATGAGATATTACAAAAACAAATAAACAACTTTGTTTCTACTGAATACTCAAGGTAATACTGCCAGTTCCTAAACACACAAATCTCAGACGAAAAACAAGGGTTGTCTTGAAGGGTGAATATTTTCAAATAAGTGGAACTGTAAATCTTCTTAAGTCAAAGCAATATTTTTAAATATGCATAAAGGTCAATATCTGAAACGGAAATATCTGGAAATTAACTTAGTGATAAATACAAAT